>CM071863.1:53185536-53212073 GCA_036759665.1 Gynandropsis gynandra
CTAAACCTGATCTTCTAGGACTAGAATTCTCCTTTCGGTCCTTCTCCTAATCCCTAACACATGCATCTACATGGACTTTCTAAACACAAGTCAATTAAGCGCTCAGATAGAGAATAGATAAACGAAAACGGGAAGATGCATTCAAAGATAAATAGAAAGTGGTTCCGGGATAGCCAAGGTCTAATCCCTTCTCCTAGAACAAACAAACTACTTGCTCATGCGTCTGTAAACAAACATAAACGAAATAGAAAGTCTAAGGAACATGAAAACCAAGTGAAACCGAAGTGTCGGGTTGATCTCCAATGCTCCTTGCTTGCCTCCTCGCAAGAATTCTTCTCCAATCACGAACTGAATGAAAGGTTCCTCCAATCACGTCCTCTGACCTCCTTTTATGTCTCTTAAGTCGGTCTAAGTGTTGCCTTAATTCCCCCCACGAGTTCCCTTTTATTGTAAGTTAATTTTACTTAACTTAGCTGGTTACTCGGGTCGCGACCCGCTCGGGCGCTGAATGTGCCGCTCGGGTGCGGCTAGGTCAAGTCGCGCAGGTCGTGGCCTGCAAGGGATGCCCAATCGGGCATGATGTCCGGCCGCTCGGGTATAAGGCAGCTGGTCGGACATTTCCTCGCCCGATTCATGCGTGAATGCGCACCGAAATTCACCGTAGCCTTTGCCCGATCGTGCATGAGTTGTGCTCGACTGGGTGGAGGCTCCTCTTGCTAGATCTCGTCCCGTTTGTCCCATGATGATCCTCGAAGTTGCTCCTTAGCTCCGTGCATGTCCTTTAGCTCCAAAATGATCCAAATACGCGTAAAAACCTGTAAGAATATGAAAACATGAAAACACGAAAACAAGTAAAACGGAAACGGAATCATACGTAAAGCAACACATATATATCAAAAACATCCCTAAAATCATGCAAGAATTACGTATGAAAACGAGATGATCAACTTTCCTCCTCTGTCACCCTAAATCTCCCGTTCATCGCCTCACTTGGCCATCCATCGCCTCCTCCCATTGGTCCATCTATCGCCTCCAAATACAATTCGGGTTTTTTGGGTTAAATGTTTCAAAACCCAAACCACCCGAACCCAAACCGAAACCCGAAGAACCTTGAACGAAAACCAAATGGGTTCAATTCGGGTCAATTTTTCATAACCCGAGGAACCCAAACCCGAATTGAACCGAGGAACCCGGACTGAAACCCGGATTGCCCACCCCTAGTCACTGCTGATGTTGGTCCTGAGGGAACTCCAGAAGTAACAATTAAAGAGGTCGAAGTACCACCAAGTAAGTAATATTGGGTCACAAAAGTTTGCATGCGTCACAAAGGTCGCAAGGGTCGCATATGTCGCAATGGTCGCATATGTCCATGGGTTTTTTATGTAGCAGATGTCGCATGGGTCACATCAATGTCATGAAGGACGAGTCTAATGAATAAAGTTATTTTTATGCAGATACTGCCAAGTAAGTAATATCGAGTCTTAAAGGTCGCATGGGTCACAAAAGGTCGCATATGTAACAAATGTCGCATGGGTCACAAAAGGTCACATTGGTAAAAAAGATCGCATGAGTTGCCATGGTCGAATGGGTCGCATATGTCCCATGGGTGGCATGGGTCGCCATGGTCGCAGAGATCACATATGTCCCATGGGTCGCATATTTTCCATGGGATGGCATATTTCCAAGGGTTGTATGGGTCGCACATGTCCCATGGGTCACGAAGGATAAGTCTCATGAATGAAGTAATTTTATGCAGATGCTAGAGTTTTATCGGTTTAATGTGATAATCCAACGGTAATTAAATGAAAGTTAAGACCATGAAAGCCAAGACAAGAGCCATATGTTGAACCTCCGCCGACAAAAAGAGAAAAAACGGTTGGGGAACAAAACCCACAAGGTGGATCAATAACAAAGGTAGTGGGAGGAAGAGGGAGAGGACGAGGGAGAGGGCAAAGGCGAGGGAAAACTGTTGCTGCAGAAGATGTGGGTGAAGAATCCTTAGAAGAGGTGGTTCAAGAACCCGCTTAAGAGGTCGTTCAAGAACTCGTAGAACAAGTGGCTCAACTACCCGCAGAAAAGGTGGTTTAAGAACCTGCAGAAGAAGTGGTTCAAGAACCAGCAGAAGAGGTGGTTCAAAAACCCACAAAAGAAATGGTTCAAGAACCCGTAGAAAAGGTGATTCAAGAACTTGCAGAGAATCAGTAATTTCTGTAGAAGCCCAAGGATTGAAAGCGGGCAAGATAACCCAAGAGCATTCGTTCATTGACGTTAGTGGTCTGAAATTGACTAATTTATATAGATTTATGATGAAACCTCGCCAAGAACGTTGTGGATATCTGACCTAGGTTATCCCTGGGGGCCAGAGATTTGAGAGATCATATTAAAGGCTGACGTATGGCTTGAAGATGATGTAAGCTTTTTCAACGCTTAGTCACGAAAGTCACAAAGGTCACAAAGGTCAATTTGGATCATATGTATTCACGTGTGTTAAGTGTTTTTGCAGCAATTAGATGAGGCATTGTTTGAGTTGTATAATCGCATCAGTAGATTCAAAGCACTATATCAAAATTATTACGTTGGTCCTATTGCTTTCATGCAGATGCTCACCATATGGATGTACGAGGATATGGACGAATAGCCGGAAACTCTTATTGATTATTTGGATGGAATATATCCATTCAGACGTAAGTTCAAAACAGTGGAGGAGTACAATGGCTTGGTCTTGATTGTAAACATTCCATCACCTGATGCATCACGGTGCCAAAGAAGGTTGAAGGAGTAGCATATCAATCCAGTGATGGAGATTATAAGACCGGATTTGCCCAAGATGTTCCGACCAAACATTTTCATTCCATGTCTTCTAGAGAAGCTAAATGGCAGTACAAGTATTATGAAGGTCTATCACAGAATAAAAGCGCGAGTGGTTGTGGTGTTTACGCCTTCAAATTCTTAGAAGTTGCTGTAATGAAAAATGAGGAGATGTTCCCCAACATTTAAGACGAATTTATGATGTATAAGGATTAAATGACAAAAATCAATTAAAATAATACATTTACGGCTTCAATAAATGATCAAACCCGATTTTGACCCTTGTGTCCCAAGAAGTGTAGAACGAATGCTTGTGTTTCAAAAGTGATAATAGTGTTTTAAGAACCTGTCGGATGAATTTCATAAAATTTCAAAAAAAAAATAATACATTAACATTTTTTCAAATGACGATATTATTGATATTATTTTTTACATTGATTCTTAATTAGAATCTACAACTCAAATATTTTGATAATGGCACTTTAAAAAAGAAACGCATGGGTCGCATGGGCCGCTTGATCGTATATATGGATCAATAGATACAAACTCGACAAATTTATGGATTTATATTAATGAAAGGACAAAAACCAATCAAAATAATACATTTAACATTTGTTCAAATGTCGATAATATTGATATTATTGTCTACATTGATTCTTAATGTCGATAACAGAAGCATGAAACAAAGACTTTGCACGCATTCTATTTCCACTGGAGAGATAGTTCATTAGCCGAGAGTTATCTCCTGTCATGTACTCCGTCTTCCAGTCTTCTGCTTTTTTCTTGTTTGGTATTGCAGTCTAGAGTTATCTCCTACCATGTACCTTTTCTTGCAATCACATTCAAGAGTGATCCAACACCGTCACATAGGTCACCAATGCAACTCGTGAGTGACTGCATAGAGACCGAGTCCATAGATAACCAAGACCTTGAGTAACATATAGACAACATGATGCCCTGTTTGCACCATGTCACCTTCGTGACGAAGCTCATAAAAGACAAAGATTTTTCATAGAATTTGGGGTTAAAGATGTAAACTAAGAGAGGAGACGCGGACGTAGACTTATTGACATGGGTTAGAAGATAGGAGTCTGACAACGAAACGAAAAGTCACAAGAGTGACATGGGTTAGAAGGGTCACATGGGTCGAAATACAAGAGTCTAACATCGAAACAACGAGTCACAAGTTTCAGAAGGGTCACATGGGTCAGAAGACAGGAGTCTGACATCAAAAGGACGAGTCACAAGAGCAGCTTGGGTCGCATGAGATCGCATAGGTCGCATGGATTGCAAGGGTCGCATGGCATGAGTCTTTCAAATTTATTCCAGTTGAGAGGGTTGCATTGGGTCGGATGAGTTCCCGTTTAAACTTGATTCTAATTTAATCCAATTAAAGGTCGCACAAGGTTCATATTGGGTCACATGAGTCGAATGGCATCCCATTTAAACTTGATTCTAATTTAATCCAATTGAGGATCACACAAGGGTCATATGTGGTCGTATGAGTCGGATGGATTTCCGTTTAAACTTGATTCTAATTTAATCCAATTGAGGGTCGCACAAGGGTCATGTTGGGTCGCATGAGTCGAATGTGTTACCGTTTAAACTTGATTCTAATTTAATCCAGTTGAGGTTCGCACAAGGGTCATATGTGGTTGTATGAGTCAGATGGGTTCCCGTTTAAACTTGATTCTAATATAATCCAATTGAGGTTCGCACAAGGGTCATATTGGGTCGCATGAGTCAAATGTGTTCTCATTTAAACTTGATTCTAATTTATTCCATTTGAGGGTCGTACAAGGGTCATATGTGGTTGTATGATTCATATGGATTCCCGTTTAAGTTGATTCTAATTTAATTCAATTAAGTGCTGCACAAGGGTCACATTGGGTCGGATGGGTTCCCGTTTAAACTTAATTCTAATTCATTCCAATTGAGGGTCGCACAAGGGTCATATTGGGTCTCATGAGTCGAATGGGTTCTCGTTTAAATTGATTCTAATTTTCATTCTTCTTGATGCCAATTCAGGATCGACGATTTTATGGATTTCACGTAATTACAAACAATAGATGCAAAATAAGACGTTTTCAATGTTTAAATATGGATTTATTTATAATGATTGACAAAGGTCACAAAGGTCATAAAAGTTACAAAAAGGGGAACAAAAAGAAGGTTGCAAAAGGTCACAAAGGTTAAAAAAAAAAGGAAAGAAAAATGTTACACAAGTTTCCAAAGGTCAAATTTGTTGAGTTTAGAGACAAATCTAAGCCCTCCCCCATAAATCATTAGAGAGAGTTGTGTGTTACTCTACACCGTCTCCGAGATCATGTGCAACCCTGACCTTTAGTAGTGCGGATACATCATGATGTCTAAGTCTGCCGATTACCAAGACCTTATATACTGCAATACAACACAATGTCCTCCATCCACGTTGTAAGGGCTTGTGTGTATCTGTATAGAGACCGAGTTCGATGATTACCAAGATCTTAAGTAACACATAGACAACACGATACCCTGTGTCCACCATGTGACCTTTGTGATGAAGGTCACAAAGGTCAATAAGATTTTTCAGAGAATTTAGGGTTTGAGACATAGACAAATAAAGGAGAGAGATGGGATTCTCCTTATTCAATCTCATCTCAAATGGTTAGATGGTGAGAACTTGCTGAACATTTTAATATATGGGTAATAGAAATGGATGGACATAGAGTGTCGAAAAGACAATAGTCTGACTTCGAAACGACGAGTCGCAAGGGTCACATGGATCATGATTGTGGCATTAAAAAAAAGGCATAGCTGGCATTCGTAAAGACAGGAGTCTAACATCAAAACGACTAGTCACAAGGGTCACATGGGTCTCATGGGTCCTACGGTTCGCAAGGATCGCATGGGTCGCTTGAGTCACAAATGACACAATAGTCCTTGAACGTCAATGAGGAAAAACATATGCGAAATTGAAGAATTTATCGAATTATAATGATGAAAGTCACTAAGATTTAGTCCAAATAATATAATATTACAAAATACTACTGCAAATAATATAATATTACAAACTAATAATACAAATAATATAATATTACAAACTAACGAACCTTTCTTCTTCTTTTTTTGAAATTACCGTTTTCTCGGTTGTCACGTTCTAAACAATGTAAGTGATGCTGGCATTTGAACCAATTTGTCTCGACGAATGTGGAGTTTTTCTCCGAGCCTCACTTGGTCCAGGATACGATTCTCTTTAGGCCTCCATGTTTGCCTTTTCTCAGCCAACATAGGAGGTAGAACCGTAACTGCAGAATATTGAGGAGGAATGTTCCAATCACTGTAATCAGGAACCAGACACACGGTTTCTTGGTAAGCCAAACGCCATGTTTCTCGGAGGTAGTATATTGAACATAGTTTTGGTATGTTGTGACCTTTAGCAACCCTATGTGAACTCGCAATTGTGTGACTGCATGAATACTATTTACATCAAACATTTTTACAGCCGCACGTTCTTTTTTGAAGACTCACTAAAATCTTCTGCCCATCTCATTTCTCACCTCATACTCATTACTTAGTCTGTTCAATTCAATAACTTCATACTTGGATGCTTGTCTAAACCATTCATATAAAATTTTCTCAACGTAAGGTGTTAACTTTTGAAAATCATCACCGGTACCTGCTTCCAACCTATCTCTAGTGAACCATGCCACTGTCTTTCCTAAAAAACTATCTAAAAGCCCTAGGATAAAAAACTTTTTTGACGTCTTCAACGTTGAATTTATTGACTCGGCCCATTATTGGTTAATAATTTTTACCTTTCACCCTTAAATTTGCTTCTTGCCCACTAAATGGGATTAAGTTTCTCTTTCTCCAAATACTTTGCAATATTAGGATACTTGCGCAAAGGTCACATAGGTCATAACAATCACAAAAGTTACAAAGATCATATTTGTACCTGGCCTTCAAATCATTAAATAGCACTTCAAATTCGTTCATTGTGTATGCTAGTGTCTATTTGAAGAACATTTCCGCCGCAGTATCACCTTTTGAACTCTTTCTACCGTGGCCTTTATTGACGTGTTGGCTTTATGTTTTACGATATATGATGAGCATAAAAACAATGATCAGCTTCTTTGTACACTTGTTTGACTACTTTTATCAAGCTTTTATGGCAATCAGATATCACAACGACATTACGTCCATCCGGTATCACCTCTTTCAACCTTGACATAAACCACGTCCATGATTCATCCTTCTCTATGTCGACTATTCCCCAAGCAAGAGGATATTGGTGGTTTTCACCATCTTGCGCGGTCACCGCGATCAATGCTCCCTTGTACACTTCTGTCAGAAATATTGCATCCACAGAAACCACTTTACGCATGTATTTCTATCCTCTTATTGCTGCTTCGACATCCATAAAAAGGTATTTGAAGCTTTTCCCATCACTGTCTAGCTAAAGATTTGTGACACATTCCAGATTTCTTTGTGTAAACATGTGAAACCACCCTGGAAACCTCCTATAATGTTCAAAGTCATCACCACAAATCTCTTTTTGAGCACTGCATTTGCCTCTTAATACCATCAAGTACGATATATGAGCCATCAATTCTTTTGCTGGAGGTGTTTCATATTTCTCGACATATTCTTCATTCAAATAATCACTAACTAATTATGTTGTACCCATTTTAGCCTATGTCAATTTAGATACAGTTGAACATTTATGAATGGGATAATGTGTTCTCACACTAAACCGTTTGGAATTCAGGATTGCTGCCACGCGTAATTTCCATATACAACCACTTCCGACAAACTTGCATCGTACTTCCCACTACTTCAAATTACAACTCGATGTTCTATATCTAAAATAGGCTTCAATTGAACCATTCCTTAATAATGTCTATACATCCTTCTTGCAATCAAACTCTTGCCCAATTTTAAGTTGCAATCCATCTTTGTACTCAAAGATATTATTTTTACTGTTTGCCTTCTCGTAAGCTACCATTTCCATATTATTCCAACCATCACCATCCTTATGCGCTATTGGCACATCAGTATCAACTTTATTACTGCCACAAATAACTTCATCAACTACCACATTCATAGCACAACCATCATCTTCTCTAAACCCATTGGTATTTTCACTATCAGAATTATCCGAATCCAAAATATTTATTTTTTCCACTATCATCTCTGCGCATAACTCAACAATAAGTTGCTGGTATGTTAGACTAATCGGCGGACAATAGAAAAATACTCTCCGGTTTCCCTAAACTCTACCAACCCATTCAGATTCTCCATTTACTTTTTTCCGATTTACCATCATACAAAAAATAAATCAGTGTGATTTTGTCATCCACCGAATCCTTTACACCTGTAACAAAAACATAAAAGAAGGTAAATTTTGTGACCCACTGCGAGCATGTGTTTCAAAATCAAAATGACTCTATGAGCTAGTGCGACCATACGACTCGATGAGACTCTATTACCCAGTATGATCGTGCGATTCGATGAGATTCTATGACCCAATGCGACCGTGCGACTCGATGAGACTCAATGACCAGTGCGACCGTGTGACTCGATGAGACTCTGTGTCCCACTACGACCACATGTTTCTCGATGAGACTCTTTGACCCATTGCGACCGTGTGACTTGATGAGACTCTGTGACCTACTGCGACCATGCGACCCAATGATAATCGTCGACCCATTGTGCCCATGTGTTTCAATATAACTCTATAACCTAGTGTGATCGTGCGAATCGATTAGACTCTGTGATCCACTGCCACCGTGCGACTCGATGACAATCTATGATCCAGTGCAATAATGTGTTTTAATATGACTCTTTGATCCAGTGCAACCGTGCGACTCGATGAGACTCTGTGACCTAGTGCGACCGTGTGACTCGATGACAACCTGTGACCCAGTGCGACTATGCAACTCCATGAGACTCTGTAACCCATTGTGATCTTGTGACTCGATGAGACTCTGTGACTAGTGCGATCGTGCGACTCGATGAGACTCTGTGCCCCACTGCGACCATGTGTTTCAATATGACTCTAGGATCCAGTGCAACCGTGCAACTCAAAGAGACTATCACTCATTGTGATCATTTGAAATTTCAATAAATATGACTCGCTTTGACTACATCAACATATGACTCATTTTTAAAAAGGGAGAATCGAATCTATACATATTACTCACTACCCATTCGAGTTATCCAATACAAAAAAAACACGGTAAAGATAAGAGAAACACAAAAACTCACTATACATACCTGGTTTTCCTTTAGAACGTGCTTAATTGCAAGCTTTATTGTTGATAACAAATGATTTTAAGCTATTTGCTGTGAATCTAATACCGATATATGGGTCATCGAGTCTCATAGTCGTCCTGGGTCACAGAGTCATATTGAAACACATGGTCGTACTGGGTCACAAATTGTCATCAAGTCGCACGTTCGAAGTGGGTCACAAAGTCTCATCGAGTCGCACGGTCGCACTGAGTCATAGAGTCATATTGAAACACATGGTCGCACTAGGTCACATATTATCATCGAGTGGTACGATCATAGTGGATCATAGAGTCTCATCGAGTCGCACGGTCGCACTTAGTCATAGAGTCATATTAAAACACATGGTCGCACCAGGTCATAGATTGTCATCGAGTCGCATGGTCGTAGTGGGTCACAGAGTCCCATCAAGTTGCACGGTCGCACTGGATCATAGAGTATCATCGAGACACATGAGGTCATAGTGGGACACAGTCTCATCGAGTCGCATGGTCATACCAGGTCATAGAGTCTCATCGAGTTGCACGGTCGCACTGGGTCATGGAGTCTCATCGAGTCGCACGATCGCACTGGGTCATAGAGTCTCATCCAATCGCACGGTCGAACTAGATCATAGAATCATTTTGAATTTGAAACACATGTTCGCCAAGGAGTGTTGAATTTAAATTCGGGTAGGCTTACAACATCAACTCTAGTGGTCGGAGAACTAGTGGCGGCTCCTGGGCGAAGAAGCTGATAATGCTCATGGACCTTGTTGGAATCATAAGGTATGGTGTTGTATAAGATCTCTTTTTAAGTTTGTTTTACAACAGTAATGGATTCGGTGGATGAGAAAATCACACTGATTTATTTTTTGTATGATGGTAAATGGAAAAATACGTAAATGGAGAATTTGAATGGGTTGGTAGAGTTCAGGAAAACCAAAGATTATTTTTCTATTGTCCGCTTATTAGTCTGACATACCAACAACTTATTGATGAGTTTTACGTAGAGATTATGGTGGAAAAAATACAACAAAGTTGAAATTAAGCTATTTACGTATTCTTTGTGAAAATAAGAAGGTGACATATATAATGAATGACAAGCATCTTATTTGTTATCTGTTCGATCGCATAAGAATAATTCGACCACTGCTGTATGTGGAGATAGAATCGAAAAGTGTGAAGTGTGAAATGGAAATTGAGAGGGAAGTTGAACCTCTAATTTCTTCTTTAGGAAGCATTGCTAGAAAATGTAAGGGTTGAGGTGTTGTAGATTACGATCACTGTGTTATTATAGGTTCAAATAATAAAAGTAGAGGTGGAAGTAATATGATAGAAACGGTAAATATTTTGGATTCGAATCATTCTAATAGTAAATATACCAATAGGTTAAGAGAAGATGGTGGTTGTGCTATGAATGTGGTAGTTGATGAAGTTGTTTGTGGCAGAAATAAAGTTGATATTGATGTGCCAACATAGCATAAGGATGGTGATGGTGAGAATAATTTGAAATTTGTATTTTATGAGAAGGCAAACGGTGAAGATAGTATCTTCGAGTTCGAATATGGATTGCAACGTAAAATTGGGCAAGAGTTTGATGACAAGACGGATGTACAAGCATTTGTAAGGAAGGGTTCAACTGAAGCTTTTTTTTAGATATAGAACATCGAGTTCTAATTCAAAGCTGTGGGAAGTACGATGCAAGTTTGCCAGAAGTGGTTTTAAATGGAAATTACGCGTGGTAGCAATTCTGAATTCCAATGTAACCCTTGTGCGACCCTCATGCAACCCAATGTGACTCTTGTGACTCGTCGTTTCGTTGTCAGAATCCTGTCTTCCGACCCATGTCTATAGGTCTATGTCTACATCTCCTCTCTTAGTCTACATCTCTAACCCCATATTCTATGAAAAATCTTTGTGAACTTTGTGACCTTCGTCAAGAAGGTGACATGGTAAACGGAGGGCAGCATGTTGTCTATATGTTACTCAATGGATATTTTCTAAAATTGATCTTAAGAGCGGGTATCACCAAACTAGAATGAAAAGAGTGACAAATGGAAAATTGCATTTAAAACTAAACATGGATTACATGAATGGTTAGTGATGCCTTTTGGGTTGACAAATGCACATAGTACTTTCATGCGTCTAATGAACCACATTCATAGAGAGTTTATAGGTAGATTTATAGGGGTTTACTTTGATGATATATTGGTCTATAGTAAAAACTTAGAAGAACACCTAGAGTCGGTTCTAAAGGTACTCAGGAAGGAAGAACTCTACGCTAATCTTAAGAAGTATACCTTTTGTACGAATAATGTTGTGGTTCCAGGCTTTGTTGTAAGTGCAGATGGAGTCAAGGTAGACGAAGAGAAGCTTAAAGCCATTTGGGAATGGCCGAGTCCAAAGACCGTCTGGGAAGTCTGAAGCTTCCATGGATTCGCGGGGTTCTATCGTCGATTCGTCAAGGACTTTAGCACTTTGGCAGCCCCTCTCACCGAATTCATCAAGAAAAACGTTGGATTCAAGTGGGGAGAATCACAAGAGGAAGCATTCCAAACGCTAAAAGAGAAGCTTACTCATGCCCTTTTATTGATTTTACCGGATTTCCTTCAGACATTTGAAATCGAATGTGATGTGTCTGGTGTAGGAATTGATGCAGTTTTGATCCAGGAACGGAAGTCAATCGCCTCACCTTTGGATCTAATGCTGTTACCTTTGAGTGAACAAGTTAGGTTGGATGGAGAAAAGAAAGAAAAAATGGTACAACAAATCCACGAGAAAGCTAGGAAGAACATAGCGGAGAAAACAAAACTCTATGTGAAGCAGACAAAAAGGAACGGAGGCAAATTATTTTCGAGCCCGGTGACCAAGTTTGGATTCATTTGCGAAAGGAGCAATTCCCCAATGAGATGAAATCAAAGTTGATGCCCCGGATCGATGGTCCCTTCACAGTGACCAAGAGAATGAGCAACAACGCTTATCAACTCGACTTGCAAGGAAAGTATAATGTGAGTTCTAGATTTAATGTTGCTGACTTGGTGCCTTTTATCATAGATCAAATAGATTTGAGGACAAATCCTTTTCAAGAGGGAGGGGATGGTATGATCATGGACAACGTCAAGGATCCTGAGAAGGAAGGAAACACCTCAATATTACAAGAAGGTTCCGTGACCCGAGCTAAGGCAAGAAAGGAGGACGCGAACCCTGCCTAGGCGAGAGAAAAGGATGTGACCCATGCTGATGAGGATGCGACCCGTGCTGAGACGAGAGGAGAGGATACGATCCATCCTCAGGAGAGAAAGGCAGACGCGACCCATCCTAAGGAGATAACAGAGGATGCCGGTTTGTGACTCAAGCTAAAGCTAGAGAGGAGGATTGCTTAACCATACCAACAGGTCCTGTGACCCGAGCTAAAGCTAGGACGTTCAAGGAAGCTATCGTCGAATTACTCATGGTCGTGCAGGTTCAAGACGAGTGCTCGAGTCCACAAGGGAGCTCCAACATCTGAGTCATACTACATGTCGAAGCTCAACTTGCAACGATCAACAATTAGGGCAAGTGTGTCGTGTGTGCTCTTTTCTCACCGTTGGTTTTGTCCCACGTGGTTTTCCAACAGCGGGTTTTTAATGAGGCCATGACTCACTCTCGTCCCCGTAATTGTTGACTCGAGACTTTATACGTCGATCGTATTTAAATATTTTATCATTAAATTTATTTTGAATCGTAAATTTTTGTTCATTTAATTTACAATCCTTGCATTGCTTGCATGCATTTATGGTGGCATAGAAGTCTTGCATGACTTCTCTCTTCTTGTGGCCAACCCCCCCCCCCTGTAGAACCAATCTTCCATCAATTTGAATTTTGAATTTTCTCTTTGAGAAATCTCCATTGTTGGTGTGTAATATCCAACACAAGTTCGTTCTTCGTAGGTGCATCATATCCTCCAAGAAAATCTCGGTAAATCGAGAGCCTTCCACAACTCTGTGTGACCTATCATTCCACCGCCTTGTGTATTTAATAACCCATTTTAATTACCTTGATTCAACACAGAAATATACAAGGTTAAATGGGTTACTTGTTTGTGACCTTTGAAACCCTTTGTGCTGGTGTTGGGTGCTCGCTCTTGTTAAACCAGGAAGCTCGTAAACCAAGAAGCTTGAACATCAAGTGATTGTTTTATAAGCTCTTGAACCTTGTTGTGTTATCTTTAGAATGGTTATGGACTAATTTGTGAATTCGATAACCTTTATCTCGTCTCTTTCTCCATAAGTTTGTGCTAACAAGAAAATAAAATTGTTTAAACTTTAGATAGAATCTAAATAGGTGTCTTTTTAAGTGTTTGAGTTTGAGGTTGATGGAAGAGTAAATTGTAAACTAGGTTCTTGAGATTTAGCCCTTAGATTAGCCATAATACATTACAACAATTGCAAAAATGTCTAAGGAACTTGTTATTTTTATTCGTGTTAGGTGGTCTGGCGTAAATCTCCTTCTCGTGCAGCAGAAATGGGTTACGTCTGGATTTAGGCTTCAAAGGTGTCTGGACTTTGGGCTTGGTTGATATTGATTTGTTTTCTTGATTTAGGCGTCTTGTATTTCTGATCGAATACTTACTCTCCTGATTGTTATCGGGGTCTCCATGCTCCTTTGTATTCTTCTCATTCTTCGAACTTCCTTCAAACCCTAGCGATGCCTGGCTTCCTTGATCGCCATCCCCGTGCCTCGATCATAGATCGATTTCTATGGTTTTACATTGCAGGTTGTTGAAAGCAAAATTTTTTGTTGGTCTGAAATAGGTGTGAGTCTCAATGAGTTGGTTGAGTCTCAGTGAGTCGGTTGAGTCTCAGTGATTCGTTTGAGTCGAAAGGGTTGATCGAGTCTCATTGAGTCACAAGGGTCGCATGAGTTGCATGGGTCGCTTGAGTCGCAAGGGTTTCTTGAGTCTCATTGTGTCGCTTGAGTCGAAGAGGGTCAAGAGTCTCAGTGAGTCACTTGAGACTCATGACCCTCTTCGATTCAAGCGACTCACTGGGTCTCAAAGGTCACTTGAGTCGCAAGGATTGCTTGAGTTTCATTGAGTTGCAAGGGTCCTTGAGTGTAATGGGTCGCCTAAGACACAAGGGTCACTTGAGTCATAAGGGCCGTTTGAGTCGCATGGGTCGCTTGAGTCACATGGGTCAATTAAGTCACAAGGGTCGTTTGAGTCGGTAGAAGTCTAATGTATTCTTAATTACTTATTTTGCAGGTGCTGTCAAAGCCGAAGATTTCGTATGAATTCAAGCACATGGACAGAATGCCAAAGATCACCACCAAGTGTTATCCTCACAAGATAATAAAGAAGTTAAGAGGAATCTTAGATGAATATGAATTGCATTACTTCAAGAAGGAGTCACAATTTAGGCATTTATTCCATTTCCAATGTGAGTCCACATTGACGAAGGTTCAAATGTTTGTCTTAATAAATCAGTTTGTGATTGTACGGGATAGGAAGGAGTTGTGGTTTGTTGTAAACGGTGTTCCCATCCAGTACTCTATAGTGGAGCATGCATTAATTACCGGATTGAACCACGGATCCTATCCTAGAGGATGGGAGTCCAAAAGAGATGATACGTTCATGTTGAAGAAATTCGATCGTGGAAAGGTGACCACCGCACAAGTGAGTGAAAAGCTTGTGAAGGCGAAGAATTTCGCCGACCGGACAAGGTTGGCAACTTTGATGTTGTTGGCGCAAGTTCTGATTCACAAGCCTTTATCAGACAACTTTATCAGCCATGATCTCATTGACATGGTTGATGACTTGGAATTTTGTGAAGGCTTTCCATGGTTCGAGAAGCTTGTGGATACTTGCCACAAGCACGTTAGTGGGGAATCACCGAAACCAAAATGGCATTGTGACGGTTTCATGTTCTCACTAATGGTAAGTTGTATATATTATTCGAATAATATGAATATTTTCGTACTTTTCATTATTAACATTTTGTTTTAAAGGTTTAGTTACTTCTATTCAAAACCATCCTTAGACTAGACGGACATGGATGGTATGTTGATGTTATAAATGTCGATCCATCATGCCCAAGGATGTTCAAGAAGAGGGTTAAATCCAATTTTAACCCGAATTATGTAGACGTGATGAAGCAGATCAAAGATTCTATGGTAACAATTATATAAGGGACACAAGGGTAACAAGGGTCACAAAGGGTCATAGTGGTTATTTTTGTTTTTGCAGGATATTCGAAGTATTCTTCGTGCTGAACACGAAGAGGAAGCTTTACTTTTTTATTTAGAGATTACGAGGGATGCAACGATCCCGATGTTTAGATATGAATCGAACATCTACATAGAAATCTAAAGGGTATTTGTTGGGAGGACCTCCATAAGCAAGAGCTGCTGACGCGAAAAGAAGCTCTTGGTGATAAACAGAAGGGGAAAAGAAATGGGACTAAGAGGAAGAATAGTGTGGGTGAAAATCAATAGAGGATGTAGATGTTCCATCCATATCTAAAGATGACAAAGAGGAAGGATAGCTAGGTGTTGTTGGAGCTGATGAAGAAAAAGAAGGTGATGTTGAAGCTGAAGCTGAAGGAGAAGGTGATGATGAAGGAGAAGAAGTTGCAGTCCCTCTGACACTAGAACAAAAATTAATAAAGGAAATAAAGAAGTCTAAGAAAAGAATCATCAATGTCGTAAGAGACCTTCTAAGGGATGTCGGGTTTCATTTGCCTAATCCAAAATCAAAAGCGACAAATCCCAAAAGGTGCTGACAAGGCAAAATAAAAGTCTACTAAGAAAGATGTGAGAATTTGACACCAATCTTCCGGCACTGTGAGAGATGATGATTTTGAATTCCTTCGACGTCCATATCCAGTGTCAAGAGAAGAGCAAAGCAAAGAGCCGGTGGAGTCAGAGGCTGAAAATTACTCTAGAGATGGCTCAAAAGAGGATTTGGCAAACATTTCAAGTTTAGTTGAAACTCTTACATTTTCCGCCAGCATTCCTTTAATTGAATACATTTTCGAAGAGGTTATTGCAGTGGCTGCTCTAGTCGATGTTCCACCAAGTAAGTAATATTGAGTGAAAAAGGTCATTTGAGTGAAAACATCGCATGAGTAGGCATGGGTCACAATGGTCGCATGGGTCACTTGGGTCATAAGGGTCTCATAAGTCACAGGATCGTAAGGGTCTCATAAGTCGCAGGGTTGCATGGGTCGCATATGTCCCATGGATCACAAGGGTCGCATGGGTCTCATATGTCCCATGGGTTACATCAATGTAGCAAAGGATAAGTCTAATTAATAAAGTAATTATTATTCAGATGCTACCATTGGTGTTCCTAAGGAGGTTCCTACCAAGGATACTCCAGTGGGTCCTGTCGAAGAGGTCGCCGTTGATGTTGGTGGTGAGGGAACTCCAGAAGTTCCTGTCAAAGAAATTGAAGTACCACCAAGTAAGTAATATTGGATCAAAAAAGGTTGCATGGGTTACAAAGGTCGCAAGGGTCCCATATGTCCCATGGGTTGCATCAATGGAACGAACGATGAGTCTTATGAATGAAGTAATTTTTATTCAGATAATGTTGTTGGTGTTCTTAAGGAGGTTCCTCCCGAGAATACTCCAGTGGGTCTTGTGGAAGAAGTCACCGCTAAGGAGATTCACCAAGTGTTATCCTCACAAGTGTGGAAGAAGTCACCGCTAAGGAGAGTCCTGCTGAGGATACTCCACTAGGTCATATTGAACAGGTCGTCGCTGATGTTGGTGCTGAGAGAACTCCAGAAGTTTCTCTCAAAGCAATCGAAATACCACCAAGTAAGTCATATTGAGTCACAAAAGTTCACTTGAGTCACAAAGGTTGCATTGATCGCATGGGTCGCACGGGTGACAAAAGGTCGCATGGGTCACATGGGTAGGTTGGGTCGCATGGTCGCACAATCGCATGGGTCGCTATGTCCCATTGGTGGCATGGGTCTCCATGGTCACAGGGATCGTATATGTTGCATGGTTCGCATGGGTCGCAGGGTCGTATGGGTCGCATATGTCCCATGAGTCATGAAGGATGAGTCTAATGAAGTAATGTTTATGCATATACTAGACCTTTACGAATGAGTCTGATAAGCCAACGGTTATTAAATGAATTTTAAGACCATAGAAGGCAAGATAGGAGCCATATATTGAACCTCTACCGACGAAAAGAGCAAAAATAGGGTGAGGGAGAGGGCGAGAGAGAAGGCGAGGATGAGGGAAAGGTGTTGATGCAGAAGATGTGGGTGAAGAACCCGTAGAAGAAGTGGTTCAAAAACCCACAGAAGAAGTGGTTCAAGAACCCGCAGAAAAGGTGGTCCAAGAACCCGTAGAAAAGGTGGTTTAAGAACCTGCAGAAGAGATGGTTCAATAACCCATAGAAAAAGTGGTTCAAGAACCCGTAAAAAAGGTGGTTCAAGAACCTGTAGGGAATCAAAATTTTGTGTGGGGGTCCAAGGGATTGGAAGAAGGCAAGATAACCCGAGAGCATTTGTTATTGATGCCAGTGGTCTAAAATTGACTACTCTATATAGATTTATGATGAAACCTCGCCAAGAGCGTTTGTGGATATCTGACCTAGATTTTCCCCGGGGGCTAGAGTTTTGGGAGATGATATTAAAGGCTGACGTATGGCTTGAAGATGATGTAATTTTTTTTAACCCTTAGTCACGAAAGTCACAAAGGCCATAGAGGTCATTTTGCGTCATATGTATCATGTGTGTTAATTTTTTTGCAGCAATTGGATGAGGCATTGTTCGAGTTGTATGATTGCATGAGCAGATTTGAATACATATATCAGAATTATTACGTTTGTCATATTGCTTTCATGCAGACGCTCACGATGTGGATGTACGAGGAGATGAAAGAATTCTCGACAACTCTTATTGAATATTTTGATGGCATGTATCCATTTAGAAGTAAGTACAAACCAGTGAATCAATATGATGGCTTAGTCTCGATTGTAAACATTCCACCATCCAAAAATTTTTATATGCATGTTCATTGGTTATCCATGAAAGTGGATTGTAAAACCTAAATCATCACGGTATACGACTGCCAGAACAGGTTGAAGGAAACGCATATCGATTCTGACTCGAAGGGTTTCTTTGCTTGGCTTCTAGAGAAGATAAATGGTGTAGATTTTGTAAATCAAAGATGAATCAACGGAAGGAAGATTAGAAAGATTTAGAGCGAGCGAAAGACTGAGAGAATTAGAGAGAATAAGAATAACTATTCTCTTATAATTTGCTTAGGATACAAAGGTGCATATTTATACAACAATTATAACTCTAGAAAAGAGAAAAACACAAGTACAAATGCAAAACACAAGTTTAGATTTATCATGCATGAGCTCGAGCGGTCAACAAGGCATAGGAGAACGTGGAGCTCATAAATTGGCATTGACTTGCTGGAACGGGACGCGGAGTGGGATGCAGTAGGACGGATGCAGAGGGGGACGCCAAGAGAGCGGGAGTGGGACACGGAGTGGGACCCTAAGAGAGTAGGATGCGATCGATTTTCTTTATATACTTAACACTCCCCCTCAATCTTAGGCATTCAAAAGCAACATAAGTGGAGCCTCATTAAAACCTTTTCAGGGAAAACCCAATTGGGATAAAAAAATACAACAAAGGAAAAAGAATACAACAGCTTATGAGCTCGAGGGATGATCGACTAAGCTTGAATGTGATGCCTTGGGACTGAAGATATCAATGAGGTTGATCAGATAGTGGAGATATTTGCAAACTTTTTCACTTGTGTATGTGAATTCAATGACGCCATCTTTGAGCTTCTCTCAAACAAAATGACAGTCAAAATCAGTATGTTTTGTTCTTTCGTGGAACACCGAGTTGGAGACAATGCAAATTGCCACCTGATTATCGCAATGACGCACCGTGGCCTGCAAGAGTTCGAAGCCAAGATCTTTGAGGAGAGCTTGGATCCAAATGAGCTCAAATGTTGTATTTGCCATAGCTTGGTACTCACCCCCAGCGCTGGAATGAGAGAACACTGATTGCTTTTTGCTTCTCCAAGTGATGAGGTTCCCCCCGACAAAGGTACAGAACCCCATCGTTGATTTTCGATCTTTGCGATCACCGGCCCAATCTGCGTCATAGTACCCAATTAGACTAGTATCGTTGTTTTTACTCATTTGTATACCTTTTTCTGGACTGTTCTTGATGTTTCGAAGGATCCGGTCCACCATTTTCTAATGTTGTTGCTTCGGAGCATGCATATGCTGGCTGATCTGATTCACAACATAACACAAGTCAGGTCTTGTTATCGTGAGATATATAGGCTTACCGATAGACGTATGTATTGTTCTATATCATGAAATGGTTTCCCCTCATGCAAGTCTTTGAATTATCCTTAGATGGGAGTCTTGGCCAGCTTAGATCCAAGTTTACCTGTTTCATTCAAAAGATCTAAAACATATTTTCGTTGAGAAAGAAATGGATTATCATTAGATCTAGTTACTTCAATTCCAAGAAAGTACTTAAGTTCACCTGGATCCTTTATATCAAGAGTTTCTTTTATAAAACGTTTAACACTTTATATTCCTTTATTATCATCACCTATTATTATTATGTCATCAACATAAACTAAGAGAACGATAATACTAGATTTATTTTGAATGATGAACATGGAATGATCAGCCTCACTCCTGTTAAAACCATACTTTCGAATAGTATCATAGAGCCTAGTGTACCAAGCTCATTGGGGTTGTTTAAGTCCATAGAGAGATCCTTTTAGTTTTCATACGATTCTTTTTTCGGTTTGGAGGTCCGGGGAGGTTTCATATAGATATCTTCATTTATTTCCCCTTGAAGGAAAGCGTTTTTATATACATCTGCCACAAAATTCAATTAAGGTTAATAGCAATAGAAAAGATAATACGAGCAGAATGAAGTTTAGCAACATGGGCAAAAGTCTCAGTATAATCTTCCTCATATTTCTGATTATACCCTTGCGCTACAAGGCGAGCCTTGTTACGTTCTACCTCACCATTACTATTATATTTGATTTTATATACCAATATGCTTCCAATGGGCTTCTTTACTTTAGGTTTAGGGACAAGGTCCCATGTTTTATTCTTTTCTAAGGCTGCTAGCTCCTCGGCCATGACTTCCTCCCATTCTAGCTTCCCTTCGGCTTCTGTACAGGTTTGTGGCTCAATATCCCTGTCATTTTTACTCAGAATAGCTTTGTGATCAGTAGAGATAATGTTAAAGAACAAAATTTTTGAATAGGGTGCTTGGTTACCACGCCATTGAAATGGGGTGTTTGGTTGCCACGCCATTGAATAGCATTGTGAATCCAATCCGAGATTGGATGCCTTAATCTTGTGCTTCTCTGAGGCATTATCTCATTTAGAATCCTTCCTTCGACTTCATCGACGTCATGATCCTGATTTTGGTTATGGCCATGGCTTTGTTCTTCGTTCTCATAATTTGAGGCCCTAGTTTCCTTCTCATGATTTTGTTCAGAAGGTATGATCTCAACATGGATTTCTTGTTCTTCATTTTCTAAGATTTCTTGATCATTTTGGTCTTCATGACGCTCAAGTACACTTCACAGGGGACCTGTTTCATTGTTAGTTTCTCAAATTGTATTTACTAAGTTTTTAAGGGACAAACCTGTATCATTTGGTTTCGAGATTCCTTTAATCTCTTTCCAGGTGATTTTATCATGAAAGCTCTTGTCTTCGAGGAACATAACATCTCGAGACACAATTACATGTTGAGTTTTTGGATCGAGACACTTGTAGCCTTTTTATTTACTAAGTATCCAATGAACATGGCTTTAGTGTTCCATGGTTCCAACTTGCTTCGCTGTAACTAAAGAACAAGAACAAAACACAAACAACTGAAAGTTTTAAAGTACTCAATTTGTAGAGTTTAATACCTCATAAGATGATTTGTCCTTTAGAACCTTTGCTGGAATTCTATTAATGATGTGACATGAGGTCATGACTGCATCGGACCAAAACCTTTTAGGAACATCTCGATCGATCATGATAATTCTCGAGATTTACATTAGGTGCTTGTTCTTCCTTTCGGCCACTCCGTTTTGTTGCGGAGTATAGAGACACGAGGTTTGGTGTGTAATGCCTTGTTCTTCAAGGTACATGTGAAACTGAAGACTAGTATACTCTCCACCATTATGAAAATAATACATTTAAAGCGTCGCATGGGTCGCTTGGTCACATATATAGATCAATAGATACGAACTCGAAGAATTTATGGATTTATAAGGATTAAATGACAAAAACTAATCAAAATAATACATATACGATGTCAAACTAATTAATGCCAATTGAGGATCGCATGGGTCGCTTGGTCTCATGTATGGATCAATAGATGGTAACTCGACGAATTTATGGATTTATTAGGATTAAATGACAAAAAAATCAAAATATTACATTCATAACGTCAATCAATGGTTAAAATAAATTTTGACCCAAACGAATGTTTGTGTCTCAAAAGTGATAGTAGTTGTTTAAGAACCCATCGGATGGTTTGAGAAAATTTCAACAAAAATACATTTAATATTTGTTAAAATGTCAATATTATTGATATTATTGTCTACATTGATTCTTAATTAGACATCTACAACTAAAATATTTTGATAATGGCATTTAAAAAAATGCATGGGTCGCATGGGTCGTTTGGTCGCGTATATGGATCCATAGATGCGAACTCGACAAATTTATAGATTTAAAAGGATGAAAGGACAAGAACCAATCAAAATAATACATTTAACATTTGTTAAAATGTTGATATTATTGATGTTATTGTTTACATTGATTCTTAATGTCGATCACTGAAGCATGACGCAAAGACTCTGCACACATTCTACTTCCACTAGAGAGATAGTTCATTAGCCGAGAGTTATCTCCTGCCATGTACTTAAGTCTTCCAATCTTCTGCTTTTTTTCTTGTTTGGTATTGCAGTCCATAGTTATCTTTTTCCATGTACTTCATCTTCCCGTTACATTTCAAGAGTGACCCAACACCATCACCTAGGTCACCAATGCAATTCGTGAGTGACTGCATAGAGACCGAGTCTGCCGATTACCAATACCTTGAGTAACACATAGACAGCACGATGCCTTGCATCCACCATGTCACCTTCGCCACGAAGGTCACAAATATTTTTCATAGAATTTGGGGTAAGAAATGCAGACTAAGAAAGATACGTAGATGTTGACATATAGACATGGGTCGAAAGACAGGACTGACAGCAAAACGACGAGTCACATTGGTCGAAGGGTCACATGGGTTGGAAGACAAGAGTCTAACATTAAAATGAGGAGTGATATGTGTCGGAAGGGTCATATGGGTCGAAAGCCAGGAGTCTAACAGTGAAACAATGACTCACATAGGTCGGTAGGGTCACATGGGTCAGAAGACAGGAGTCTGACATCAAAACGACTAGTCACAATAGTCACATGGGTCACATGGGTTGCATGAGTCGCATAGTCATATGGGTCGCATGAGTCATATGGGATGCTTGAGTCGCATAACGGTCATATGTGGTCGCATTGGGTCAGATAGGTTCTCGTTTTACACTTGATTCTAATTTAATCCAATTGAGGATCACACAAGGGTCATATGTGATCATATGATTCAGATGGGTTCCCATTTAAACTTGACTTTAATTTATTCCAATTGAGGGTCGGCGATATTATGGATTTCACATAATTACGAAAAATAGATACAAAATAAGACATTTCCAACTTTTAAATATGGATTTATTTATAATGATTGACAAAGGTAAAAAAAGCCACGAATATTACAAAAAAGGAGAGAAAAAGAAGGTTGCAAAAGTTCAAAAAAAAGTTAATAAAAAAGGAAAAAAGGTTACATAAGGTCACAAAGGTCAAATTTGCTGAGTTTAGAGACACTTCGAAGCCCTCCCCCGTAAAGAGAGTCGTGTGTGACTCAACGCCATCTCCAAGTTGACCTCCAACCGTGACCTTAAGTACTATGGATACAGCATAATGTCTGAGTCTACCGATTACCAAGACCGTATGTAATGCAGATACAACACAATGTCCTCCATCCACATTGTAAGGACTTGTATGTATATGCATAGAGATCGAGTCCGACGATTACCAAGACCTTGAGTAACACATAGACAACACGATGCCCTGCATCCACCATGTGACATTCATGGCGAAGGTCAAAAAAGGTCACAAAGGTAACAAAGATTATTCAGAGAATTTATGGTTGGAAGCTTAGACGAAGAGAGGGGAGAGATGGGATTCACCCGATTCAATCTCATCTCAAATGGGTGTGATGGTGAGACTTAGAGAATTTAATGAACCTTTTAATATAGGGGTAATAGAGATGGATGGACAGAGATTGACAAAAAGATCTCTGATATCGAAACAACGAGTCGCAAGGGTCATGAGTGTGGCATTCGAAAAAAAGGCATAGTTGCCATTGGAAAATCTAGGAGTCCAACATCGAAACGACTAGTCGCAAGGGTCACATGGGTCCCATAAGTCGCAAGGGTCGCAATGGTCGCAAGAGTCGCAATGGCTGCAAGGGTCGCAATGTTCGCAATGGTCTCAAGGGTCACAAGGGTCGTATGGGTCGCAGGGGTAACATGGATCGCTTGAGCCACAAAGGTCACAGTAGTGCTTAAACGTCAATGAGGAAAAATAGATGTGAAATTGAAGAATTCATCGAATTATAATGATGAAAGTTACCAAGGTTTAGTCCAAATAATATAATATTACAAACTAATAAAATAAATAATATAATATTACACACTAATAAACCTTTCTTTTTTTGAAGTTAGTGTTGTCTTGGTTGTCATGTTCCAAACCTTGTCAGTGATACTGGTATTTGAACCCGTTTGTCTCAACAAATATGGGGTTTGTCTTGTCAAGCCTCACCGGATCCAGGATAACCATTCTCTTTAGGCCTCCCACTTTTCATTTTCTTAGCTAGCGTAGGAGGTAGAACAGTAACTTCAGAATATTGAGGAGGAATGTTCCAATCACTGCAATCAGGAACCGGATACACGGTTTTCTTGGTAAGACAAACAACATGTCTCCCAAAGGTAGTATGTTGAACATAGTTCTGGTATCTTATCACCTTTACCAATCTTATGTGCAGACGCAATTGTAAGATTGCATGGATACTTATCCACATCAAACATTTTGCAGCCACATGTTCTTTTTTGAAGACTCACTACAAATCTTCTACCCATCTCATTTCTCACTTCATACTCATCACTAAGTCTATTCAATTCAATAACCTCATACTTGGATGTGTGTCCAAACCGTTCATGTAACATTTTCTTAACATAAGGTGTTAAATTTTTAGAATCATCACCAGTATTTGCTTCCAACCTATATCCATTGGACCATTCCACTGCCTTTCCCAAACAAATATCTAAAAGCCCTAGGATCAAAAACTTTTTTGACTTCTTCATCGTTGAATTTATTGACTCGGCCCAATTAGTTGTTAATAAGTTGTATCTTTGACCCTTAAATTGGCATTTTGCCCACTTAATGGGATAAAACTTCTCCTTCTCCAAATAATTTGCAACATTAGGATACCTGCACAAAGGTCACAAATGTAAAAATGGTTACAAAGGTCACAACAATCACAAAAGTCACAAAGACCATATTTGTTACATGTGTGGTCACCACAATCAATGCTCCATTGTACAATTATGTTAGAAATATTGCATCCACAACAACCACTTTACGCATGTATTTTCATCTTCTTATAGCCACTTTGACAACCATAAAAAGGTATTTGTAGCTTTTCCCATCATTGTCTAGCTAAAGATTTGCGACAGATCTGGACTTCTTTCTGTAAACATGTGCAACCACCCTAGAAGCCTCCTATAATGTTCAAAGTCATCACCATGAATCTCCTTTTGAGCACTACATTTTCACGAGCCATCAATTCTTTTGCTGGAGGTGTTTCATATTTCCCGACATATTCCTCATTCAAATAATCCTTAACCAATTGTGTTGTACCCTTTGTAGCTTCTATCGATTCAGATAGAGGTGAACAGTTATGAATAGGATAGTGTGTTCTCACACTAAACCGTTTGGAATTTGGTATTACTACCACGCGTAATTTCCATTTACAACCACTTTATCGTACTTCCCACAGCTTCGAATCAGAACACAATGTTTTATATCAAAATAATCTTCAATTGAACCCTTCCTTACAAATTCTTGTACATCATTCTTGCTATCAAACTCTTGCCCAATTTTAAGATGCAATCCATCTTCGAATCCGAAGATATTATTTTCAGTCTGACTTCTTGTGAACTACCATTTCCAAATTGCTCTCACCATCACCATCCTTATGTTTTGTTGGTACATCAGAATCAACTTTATTACTGCCACAAACAACTTCATCAAATACCACATTAATGGCACACCCACCATCTTCTCTTAACCCGCTGGTATGTTCACTATCAGAATTATCTGAATCTAGAATATTTATTGTTTCCGTCGGTTTTACTCCCTACTCTACTTTTGTTATTTGAACCTAAAATAGCACAGTCATCATAATATACAACACCTCCATCCTCACCTACTCTAGCAATGCTTCCAAAAGTAGGAATTAGAGGTTCAACTTTCCTCTCTCACGTAATCCGTTGTAGTATTTACGTGATTCTTAGGTCTAGTTTTGAGTAGATTACTTAGATTTCACACATTTATCAAGTTTATTTGAGGACTTCATCTACATTTCGTGTTTTGTATAGGAAACGAAGCCATGAGGAGAAACACGAGAGATTATGGCGATTTAACCCCGAAAACGTAGTTGAATGACAAGGTTCAACTTGTGCAAGGCCATGGATTGAAAGTGAACACTCAAACACCGAGCAAAAGGAGCAGAAACAACAAATCAAGACCTGCACGCCCGGGCATGAAGGTGTGCCCGCTCGGGCATTGAGGCAAAAGACCCCCGTAGCTTTGCACGACTCGGGCGCTCAAGGAACACGATCGGGAAGGTGTTTAATGAGAAAAGGAGATCTGAAAAAGTGGATTCGAACCAGATTCGAAAGGAGATCATTCAGAGACATTAGGGAAGATTGAAAAAGGAAGAAAGGACGGAACAAAGGATCGGGAGCAAGGAGGATCTATTGAAGACATCGGTTGATGAATAGGGAGCAATCTTATTCTCTTTCTATGTCGAATTTAGTATTCTCTTGTGTTTCTTTTGCTTTGTTCATATCTGAGTAGATCTATTGCCATGGGTTAGAGATTATTTCCAGTATGTAACGAAGTCTTGTTCTTAATGAATGGTGGATCTTAATGCTTTCATACTTGTACGTCACTTGAAATGAATGAATTTTGTACTTTATCGTTTTTCAGATTGATTGGTTGTGTTTAATGCTTTCATTCTTGTACGCCACTCGAATGGATGATATTAGAAGTCTAATGAATCTACGCCAGGGGATTAGACTTTGGAACCTAGC
>CM071863.1:53220387-53232176 GCA_036759665.1 Gynandropsis gynandra
TAGAACTTCGTTACATCGTTGTGCAACTCTCGATACCTATGGTGCTTAGTCATAAGTTTATCTCGTTGATTAGTTTAGTTTAGTTCATTCCCAATACCATCATTATTCAATTTACACGTCTTATCCATTAGTCTAATAGCTTTAAGGTTGCATCAATTCCTTGTGTTCGACCCTAGTTACTACACGATCCGTATTCTTGCGGAAGCGTTAGATCTAGGTAATTTATTACTTGTGTTAGCGCACATCACTCTCATTTCCATTTCACACTTCACACTTGTCGATTCTCTCTCCAGATACAATCGTGGATGAATTCCTCTTATGTGATCGAAAAGATAACAAATAAGATGCTTGTAATTCATTATATATTTCAGATTCCTATTTTCACAAATATTGGGCAAATAGCTTAATCTCAAATTCTTTATATTTTTTCCACCATCATCTTTACGCACAACTCATCAATAAATTGTTGGTATGTCAGACTTATCGGAGGACAACATAAAACTACTCTCTAGTTTTCCTGAACTATAACAACTCATTCATTTTCTCCATTTAGGTTATTTTCCCATTTACCAACATACAAAAATTAAATCAGTGTGATTTTCTCATCCACCAAATCCATTACACCTGTAATAAAAACATAAAAAGAGGGTAAATTTTGTGACCCACTGCAACCATGTGCTTCAAATTCAAAATGACCCAGTGCGATCATGCATCTCGATGAGACTTTGTGACCCAGTGTGACCCTGCGACTCGATGAGACTCTGTAACCCAGTGCGACTCGATGATACTCTGTGACCCAGTGCGACCTTGTGTTTCTATATAACTCTATGAACTAGTGTGACCATGCGACTCGATGAGACTTTGTGACCCAGTGTAACCCTGTGTTTCAATATGACTTTGTGATCTAGTGCGACCGTGCAACCCTATGAGACTATGTGATCCAGTGCGACCGTGCAACTCGATGATGTGACCCAGCGCGACCATGTGTTTCAATATGACTCTGTGACTAAGTGTGACCATGCGACTTGATGAGATTATGTGACCCAGTTCGACGGTGCGACTCAATGAGACTCTGTGACCCAATGCAACCGTGCGACTCGATGAGGACTCTGTGACCCAGTGCGACCGTACGACTTGATAAGACTCGGTGATCCAATGCGACCATGTGTTCAATATGACTTTGTGACCCAGTGTGACCCTATGTTTCAATATGACTTTGTGATCCAGTGTGACCATGCAACTCGATGAGACTCTATAACCCAGTGCAACCGTGTGACTCGATGACAATTTGTGACCCAGCGTGACGATTAACGCCTTATTCCCTTATTACACACTAAGGAAGGTTGACAGGTCTTTCAGTGATACAAGAATCCTATGTGTCAGCCTCTGCTTTTAATTGAGATAAGTTAAGTCTCTATTTTTTTTCCTTTATTCGCAGGTCTTGAGATATAAATACATTGAAGAGAAAACAATGGATGGCTAAGCGAATCGAGCCGTTTATTCACAAGTCTTGAAATTCGTAGCTAGATTCAAGGATACATATTTGGTAATGCCCTAAACTAACAGGTAATGTAACCCATCTTGCAAATAAACTTTTTTTCTGGTTTGTCCACATTATATTGCTGTTTATTGGTCATTTTGTCCTTCTATTCGCAGGTCTTGAGATATAGATACATTGGAAGAGAAAGCAAGGGATGGCTAAGAGAATCTAGCTGTTTATTCGCAAGTCTTGACATTCGTAGCTAGATTCATGGATACATAGTTGGTAATGCCCTAAACCAAAAAATAATGTCACCTATCTTGCAAATAAACTTTTTATGGTTTTCCACGTTATATTGCTGGTTATAGGTCTTTTTTTCCTTTAGGAGTTTACCTTCTTCTTAATGTGTGCTTTTATTGACATGTTTGCATCCTACCTCTTTAATATGGGCGTTTCATTTTTTGTTTGAAATTAAGTTAATCCTTTATTCTGTCTCTTATAGGCTTATATTGAAGCCGTTGGGGATATGGTTGAAGATGATATTGCTTCCAACAAAGTAATAATGATTTCTCTTTGTCAAGGTAATTCATGGTGCATTAAATGAAAGTATGTTCCAAAATTTTGATTTCTTTGTCTGTCATGGTGTTTCTCACAATTGGTTTATTTTTTGCTGGTCTATGTAGTCCTTTGTTTGGTATGCATTTGATTTGTTTATAAAGATAATATCACATCATTCCTCAGTTAATCCTCCACTTTCATCGAAGGTAGTTCTATACGTTCGTTTCTTTGGCTTTTTATGTGTTTGGTACAACAACTCTGAGAATTAACTGAAGAATGATAAAAATATAATTTACAAAAATATAATTTATATAATGATATAAATTATATTTTTATATTATTATATAAATCAAATGAGATGCGTGATAAAATAAAACATGTTCACTCTAAGAAGTTGTGGAAGGTTCAAATAAACCTTTGGTTCCTATTGGCCATGGTTTGAATATGAATAAGAATTCAATATTTTGTTTTTTATATTTTTCCGACATATTCGATAGTCCATTGAATATTCTTTATAAAAAATGTTTATTATAATATATTTTAATCGTAGATATGGTTTGGATAAATAGAAAGTTTTAATTAATTTTTTATCCAATTAGATTTGAATTTGTTTGTAAAGAAAAATAAAAAATTTTAAAAGTTACGAATATTTCCTTATATCATTTATCCTACAAATATTTTGAACATTTTCAAAAGATTTAACAAAATAAAATTTAAATATTTTAAATCTTTTTACCATCATATATATCTATATATAGCTTTACTTAATATGCATATAATTTATTTCATATTAGAAAAATACTACTAAATAAGTAAAAATATCATTTGCTATTCAAAAATTTTCAGAAAAAAAATATAAAATGAAATAGAATTTAATATGGGATGGACTTGCTATGCATTTTTTTTTCAAATATTGCTTTAATGGTTGTCAATAAAATAGTCATAGTCGTAACAGACGTTATTCCAATAATGATCAATGGTTTGACAAAAATAACTTAACATTTATATTAATTAATATTTTTTCTAGTTTTATTTTGTTGTGTAATTATCCTTTGTGAATTTATCAATCATGTGTGTTAACACTTTGACTATTCTACTCCACAAACATCTACACCAATTAAAATCTAAAGATAATGAAAAAATTCAAACATAAACAAGTTTTAAAGATTTCCATATTATGTTCATACATCAATAATTGTTTTTAATTATGTTTTATAATCATGCGAGGATACGAAAAACAATCATGCGAAAAGTACTGTCCAAATCATGTGATCACTTTCTCCGATAAATTACGTTTAAAAACTTAAAAGATATTATAAACAAATCGCAATATTAGTTTTTATTGCATCTTATAAATGTACTTTTAAACTTTTTACATTGAAAATTGGAATTCGTGTGTTTGTATTGGCCAATACATATATCAAATTTCAGACAATATTATTTGAATTATTAAATGATATACAACATTTGAGAAAATACAATTTAATTATCATAAAACTGTGCTACCCATGGGTATCATCTAGAAAGATACGGATGTCGTTGTTGTACAATGTAAACCTTCTGGTCAACTTTACAGAATTAGTGATCTTCATCCGTTGTTCATGAGTTTGCAAAATCCTCTATTGTTCCCGTACGATGATATCGGCTTTCACGAGGGGATACCCTATGCAAATGCAACAAGAAAAATAAAACAAGTGTTTATCACTATGCGGGAGTATTACGCTTATCAGATACAAACCAGATTATCAGAAGGAACTACAATCATTAAAGGAGGTTGTTCCTTCCAACAGTATGTGGTTGATGCATATAAAACCATTGAACAAGAACAGATTCGTTGGGCTCGAAACAATCAGAGAAAACTTTTGTTAGATCTATATAGTAATGTATATGATGCAATTGGTAAAGTTTATAGAAACAGTGAATTTATAGGCAGAAGAATCATACTACCGTCTTCTTTTACTGAAGGACCAAGATACATGGTTGAAAACTATCATGATGATATGGCTCTCTACAAATGGTATGATAATCTCCACAATTGGTTGGATTGGTTGACCACAAAGAAATTGTATCGGGCAAATACATTTGCAATAAATCAAATTTACCATTTCTTTATTACTAAACTCATATATTGGAATTTTGGAAGTTGTAGATTTTGTTGGGTTTCTCATTGCTATGCAAGGATCAAATTTGCGACTGCAACCTCCGATCAAAACATAAAAGTGATTGTTATTGAATTCGTAAGTATTATATTATTACTCTATTAACTTGTTTTGTTATTTCTACTATAAAAACATTTACTCACCTTACTTCAACATTTCAAATACAGTAAATATTTCGTAAAAATATTCATGTCGAACGAACTTGTATGTATTTTCGTTCAATTGTTGCTTAAATGATCGTCAAAGAAATAGTCATATGATCATAACAGCCATTACTCCCATTATGATCAACGGTATTAAAAAAACTAGATAACATGTATTATTTTATATATTTTTTCAACGTTGTTCGTACTTATTCTTTCTAAATATATCAAACATGTTTGTTAACACTTCGTTCGTCATGCTTCACACACATCTACATAGACTCACAACTAAAGCCAATCAAAAAAATTCAAACATAGGTCATTTTTTCAAAATTTCCAAATCATGTTCATACACTACAAGAAATACACAGATTAGGGACTGAAGAATCAGTCCCTAATCCGTCTGGAAAGGCATTTAGGGACTGATTCGGGACTGACACGAGCCGTCCGCAAATGAGTGTCGGCAATCAGCTCCAGTCGGTAAACCGTCCGCAATTGCGGACTGAAAAGGTAGTTGGAAAACCGTCGGGAAATTGCGGACGGAATGTGCCGTCGGCAAATTTCCCGACTGGACTTTGCCGTCGGGAAATTTCCGGACGGCATGTTTCCGTCGGGAAATTTCCCGACGGCGTTGTAGTCGGGAAACTTTTTTTTTTTTACAGACATTTCCGGACGGAAAGTGCCGTCGGGAAAATTCCCGACTGAAACATTTTCTAACATTTCAAAAAATGTTTTTGCTTCTTCATTCGGATCTTCTTCAATATTTTCATATTCGTTTCTTTCCACAAACGCATTTATGTTACTTTTAAGTCTACGAACCACATCTACACTCAAATTTCTCTCACATAAATCTCGAAAAATATGCCAATACCTAGAAATTAAAGTATTAATTAGTTTATTTAGCAATTAATATCTATAAATTATTAATCATTATACTATATAAATAAAATAATCAATGATACCTCCAATTGTTTCGTGTGCATGTTTGTCCATCAATTCAGAAAAACACATGGGAAGTAGTCTTTGCATGAATACTTGACAATCGTGACTTTTCATCCTTGATAACTTCCTCCATGGATATCGACGCACCTTCCGATATTAGATGCATAACCATCAGGAAATTTCACGTCTTCCTCAACCATTTAAAAATTTATATTTCTCATCATTCGAAAATCTTAATATCGGAACTAGAGCTTTACCGTTGTCAATTATATGTAACTCTTTCGGTGAGCAATACTCTTCTAGATCCTTCCGTGATTTAATGTTATCCTTCTTTTTTCTTGTAACATTCAGTACTGTGTTGATGATATTATCTAAAAAAATTTTCTCTATGTGCATGACATCAAGATTGTGTCGAATCTTCAAATTTTTCCAATACGGCAGATCCAAAATATACTCTTCTTGTACAAAACCTATTCGGTGGTCAAAACTGGAGAAGGAGATTATCACACAACTTTATTCCTTTTGAAATTCCTCTTGTTGCGTCGTAATGTATCATCAGCATGAACAAAACGTTGATAACAATCAAACTAACCCGCCTTTCATCCATATTTCAACTGAAAAACATCTGTTTCCCCCATGCAATACGGACAAACAATTCGACCATGCGTTTTCCATCTAGATAGCATACCATAAGCTGGAAACCACTTATTTTCCACATAAGAGCACCCCACAATATAAAATTTGGTCGTCTTGAAATGTCATACGCTAGAACTCCCTTCCATAATTCTTTCAATTCTTCAATTAGTGGTTGAAGAAATATATCCAAACTTCTTTTCAGATGATTAGGCTCGCGAATCAATATTGTTTAGAACAAAACTCACGCTTCATGCACATATCTGGTAATAAATTGTAACTGGCCATAATAACTGGCCACAACGAATAATTTCTCCCAGACATCCCGAATGGATTAAAACCATCAGTGCAAAGGCCTAAATAAATGTTTCGACTCTCAACTACAAAATCAGGATATACCTTGTTAAAGTGTTTCCACGCCTCACCATCTAAGAGATGACACATTTCTCCATCACGACTTAAATGCTCAACATGTCATCTTATGCCACTTGCGGTCTTCTCGGATTGATACAATCTTTTTATCTTGTCTGTAATTGGTAAATACCACATATTAATAAACAAAATCGATTTTCCATTCCTTGTCAAATAAAATTGATCTTTTCCATAAAATTGACAATTGATCAAATCAGAAGTTTCTTTTCAAAAAATCATACAGTTGTCTTGGCAAACATCAATCTTTTGATATGGCAATAAACGTAATGATCTCATCATCTTCTTTGTTTCATAATATGACTCAATTGCATTATTATCTTCATGCAAATAATCTCTTACTAATTGCAATATAGAATCCATGCATTTCTCAAAAAGATTATTTTTAGTCATTAAATTCATCAAACGTGTAGATAGAGACAACCGTGAAAGACCACTTCAACAACCATCATAAAGTGGATGCCTAGAACTTTCTAACATTTCAAAAAAACTTTTTGCTTCTTCATTCGGATCTTCTTCAATATTTTCATCTTCGTTTCTTTCAACGGATACATTTTGCACCATTTCTACATAAGGGTTCATTTCTACATCTTGAGAAGTCTCAAACACTTCATGATGTACAATATCCCTACTAAGATTTTCTATAATATTACTAGGTCGTGGTGCAAAATTCTCTAAATGAAATAACCAAATGAAATAATTTGGAGTAAACCCTCTTAAATAAAGATGATTCCAAACGGTTCTCTCATTAATATTTTTTTTATTTTTGCATTTGATGCATGGACAGACCAACTTACCGGTTTCTCTATAACTTGTTGATTTTTCGCCATCATCATGAACTGTGTAACGCCTTCTATAAACTTCTTCGATAAACCTTGAGTTTCTGGATCAATTCTTCTATACATCCATTGTCTATAAACGAAAATATTCGATCTCGACGGTGATGCCATTATAACCAGAAATAATAATACGTTATGCAGAGAATATATGAGAGTTGTCCCGAATACATCCCTAAATCCTTTATAATTTGCAGATGGATGTTGTTTCTGTCCTCAAATTGCGGACGTCCTTGGATGCGGTCTCTAATCCGCAACATCTCCTAAATCCATCTCAAATCCGTCCGCAAGGACTGCACAGTCAGCAGTCCGCAATTTCCCTACCGCCACGATTCCAGTCCCTAATCCGTCCCGAATTCCGGACGACTTAGGGACTGATCTACAGTCCCCAAATTTAGGGACGGATTTGGGACTGTTTTCTTAATCCGTCTATAATTAGTCCCTAATCCGTCCCTAAATTTAGGGACGGATACTTCAGTCCGCAAATGCAGTCCCGAAATCCGAATTTTCTTGTAGTGATATTAATAATTGTTTTTAATCATGTTATTGATTAAATTTAGTCCTCAATATTTATGTAGGTACAAATAAAAAATAATCATGAAAAAACTACGGTTCAAATTATGAAATCGCTTTTTTCGACAATTTATATTCTACAATTTTAAATACATTATAAACAAATTACACTATTAATTTATATTACAACTTATAAATATATTGTTCAAATTTATACATTGAAAAATTTATTTCGTATGTAATTATTATCTCATATGCATATCAAATCTAATGATGTTCAAATTAATAAATTATATACAAAATATAATGTAAATATATTTTAATTATTACAAATAGTGTGGATATTATTAGTTACTTGAATAATAACAGACAGTAACAACTAAAAGATCATGCAGATCGAGTAGCCCCTTTTATTCAGTAGATATATACGGTTGCATATAATTGATTGGAGCTGACCATTTCTTATATAATTATTTATTAAAACCCGAATGGGAAACACTATCACCTCACCGACTTTTAATCCCATAATTTTTTGGAATCTACATATATTAATTTGCACATTTTCTTTCTTCCGCTTTATAGAGATTCTCAAATCTCTCGGATCCAAAAAAAAAAGGAGACATGAAAGCTGCAGGAGCATCTGACCACCACATCAATGCGGCGCATCTCCCAGTATCCACCGCCGACACCGGGGACGAAGGCCGCGGAGCAACGGCGAAGAACCTGACATTGGTCCCTCTTATATTCCTAATATACTTCGAAGTAGCCGGAGGTCCCTTCGGAGAAGAACCGGCGGTTCAAGCCGCTGGTCCGCTTCTTGCCATACTCGGCTTTCTCATCTTCCCATTCATTTGGAGTGTTCCTGAAGCCCTAATAACGGCTGAACTCTCCACTGCTTTTCCAGGTATATGTACATTTATGATATATACATATATATATATATATGTATGTATAGCGATCAATTCTATATATATAGCCAAAGACCCAGATTTCGTAACTTCATATACTCTTGGGTTTGACCACAAATCTATGAATTCAATTTTGTTTGTGTTTATGGAATCGAAGAGAGATCCCAACTTCATGTACTTTTCTTGAGTTTCTGTTATGATAGCATCGTGGGTTCTGATTTGTGTCTAGACCTAAAACACTAAAATTTGATAATCAAATCCATGAAAGTCTCAACTTCATATGGTTAGTCTCGCTATTATACCTTGATGCTGTGCATCTAGTCCGTTTCTGAACCTGAAATTCTCAGATTTAGCTTCGGAGACATCTGATTCAACTCTAATTGGTTTTGCTCTGGTGAATTCCAGGCAACGGAGGATTCGTGATTTGGGCGCACCGTGCATTTGGGTCATTCGTCGGGTCCATGATGGGTTCGTGGAAGTTCCTTAGCGGTGTGATCAACATTGCTTCTTTTCCGGTCCTCTGCGTCGACTACTTGGATAAGCTCTTCCCTGCCCTTGAATCTGGATGGCCCAGACGCGTTTCCATATTCATCTCGACCATCCTCTTATCTATCTTAAACTATACAGGCCTGTCAATCGTAGGCTACGCGGCTGTTGTCCTTGGTCTCTTGTCTCTAGCGCCTTTCATTCTCATGTCAGCAATAGCAATTCCAAAGATCAAACCTCACCGTTGGGGTAGCTTGGGAAGCAAGAAAAGGGATTGGTCCCTGTACTTCAATACCCTTTTCTGGAATTTGAATTTCTGGGACAATGTCAGTACTCTAGCTGGCGAAGTGGATAAACCCCAAAAGACGTTTCCATTGGCTCTTCTGGTCTCCGTGGTCTTCACCTGCATGGCCTACCTGATTCCTCTTTTCGCTGTCACAGGGGCGGTCTCGGTAGACCAAAGCAGATGGGAATCAGGGTTTCATGCGGAAGCAGCAGAGATGCTCGCAGGGAAATGGCTGAAAATTTGGATAGAGATTGGTGCAGTCTTATCCAGTATAGGCCTGTTTGAAGCTCAGTTAAGCAGCAGCGCATATCAGCTGGAGGGTATGGCAGATCTAGGGTTTTTGCCTAAATTCTTTGCGGCTCGATCCAAATGGTTCAACACTCCTTGGGTCGGAATTCTCGTGTCAGCTCTCATGTCCCTTGGTTTGGCTTACATGGACTTCACAAACATAATATCCTCTGCGAACTTCTTGTACAGTTTGGGAATGTTGTTAGAGTTCGCATCATTTATATGGCTGAGGAGAAAACTGCCGGAGCTCAAGCGGCCTTATCGAGTGCCATTTAACATTCCAGGGTTGGTGGTGATGTGTTTGATCCCATCTGGGTTCCTCGTGGTGATAATGGTGTTTGCGACTAAGACCGTATATCTGTTGAGCGGGTTGATGACCGCGGGAGCAATTGGTTGGTATTTCCTAATCAACTTCTGCAGATCAAAGATGATCTTCGAGTTCAGCAATGGAGGTGATGATTGTGACGATAATATCAATGATGATGATTAGCAATTATGATATACAATAGCAAGGGTTTCACGTGCGAATCATGATATACATCGGTAAGGGTTCAACATAATATGTACACTTTTATTTGGATTTGTATATAGATACCAAAGGTTCACGATGCTTTGTATTCAGATTGAGTTCTGGCTTTATTCACACAGAAACTAAGCGAAACAAAAAAAACATTATATCTGGTTTTATTCACACAGAAACAAAGAGAAACAAAAAACATTATATCTTGATTGAGTTCCGGTATAATTCACACAGAAACAAAACAAAGAAGAGAAACAAAAAATTCCCTCAAACTCTAAAATACTAACCCATTGTTCACACAAATATTTGTCTAAAGGAGCTTCTTCTCTCATTTTTTCCCTTCAAGGTGCACGGCTCTAATTATGCTGCTTCAGCCCCTTTTATAGTCTAACAGCACTGACCTACAATATTCTCCGAAGAAAATATCCAAAAAAAATTATTCATGTTGTAAAAAAAGGTTCAGCAAGCTCCGAAAAGCCAAAAATTATAAGTTCAAAAGACATAGTCACACTAATCAAAATTTTCAGCTGAAATGGTACGAAAAACAACATCATGACAAAATGCACTACCAACTTTATTTGCCTTATCTGCCTCCATCCTATAAACATGTGCACCATCATCTTGAGTAGTACCTTCTCCCATTGTTTGAGTGAGCCATAAGATTCAAAATTCCAATTCATTAGTAAACAGTTATTTCACTCAACATAGCATTCAAAATCAAAAGGATAGAGATGTAATACTATTATTTGCATGAAGAAACATCTTGATATGGTTAACATCTCGTTTGTGATCAACCAGAAATAAAGTCGTCTTCGTCTCAAACTTTAACAAGACTGTTTGTATGTCATCTCTTGAATGAATGTCCAACTTTTCGTCAGTGACAATCTTACTCTCAATCTGTTTAATATATTAGTCTAGAAAGATATAAGTTCCTTCGATTCAACAATACTTGAATTGTTTGATAATTCTTGAGTAAAATTACTTTTTCAAGAATGAATGGGGCCTCTTCTTTAATATAGTAAAGTAGAACATCCATGGCAATCTTTAGAGAATATTTCTTCTTAGTAGGTATCGAGTTTGTTCAACAAATTTTGTTCAGCAGTGGAAAATCCATGGTCACGCGAGAAAGGTTTATCTGACCACTAGAAATCGTACCTTCTTTCCTATCAGAGTTATTGCTATAACATTCATGTCCACTGATATTTCTAGCTCATTTTCTTTACGAATTTTTGTGTCAGGTGTTTCCAAATACTGATTATAACTCTAGGAGAAAATTCAAAGACAATTCCCCTGACATACACCTTTCGAAACAACGAGCCTCTTCAATCTACATTTGGACTCAAATGTGAGTATAATTCATAAGTGATGCGTTATCAGAGTTAAATAAAATAACCTAAACTACCCGCAAGTGCACGACACGTGTGTAGTATTTTAGGTGTCGATCCCATAGAGACTATGCAACACTACCTAAACTCGAACTAGGAATCAAACTTGCTAACGAAAGAATGTGGATGAAGAATGAAATACTGAATGTAAATAAACTACTCGAGTTCTAACAATAAGACAAACGTTCTAGGAAACCGGTTTCACCACAAGACTACCGAAACC
>CM071863.1:53237314-53248561 GCA_036759665.1 Gynandropsis gynandra
AAAAGATTCTAATCAGTCTCGAAATCATGGGGTTACATGAAGCTCTAACAGATGATCCCGCAACGTGGGACATGGATGCAGAAGAAGAACTCAAAGATAAGCTCAAGACACCAAAAAGATCCTCGATTTCAGGAGTAGAATCAGGATCAATGATGGAGTCTTGCAGGTATAGCTTCAATATTAACCGAACAAGGATCAAGAATCCAAGAAAAGGATAACAGGGAACAAGCTCAAATATCCAGAGCTGAAAGAAGTAGAAGAGTTCGAAACTTGATAGTTCTCTACTTATCAGATCAGATTTTGAGAAAGGTGATTCAAGAAAAGACAGCTTATGGATTGTGGAATCTGTTGGAGAAACAGTTTCTTGAACAATCACTCCCAAACAGGATGTATCTAATGCAGCGACTATCAGGGTTCAAGATGGATGAAAGCAAGACAATGGAGGAAAATCTTGATATATTTCAGAAAATGTTATCAGATTTGCAGAACCTTCAAGTTAAGGTTGAAGAAGAGTACCAAGCTGTGTACCTTCTGAATTCATTACCGGCGCCATATGAACAGCTTAGGGAAGTTCTGAAATATTCCAGAACAACCATTACACCTGAAGAGGTGAAAGCAGCAGCTCGTTCTAAAGAACTGGAGCTGATTTCACAAGGCAAGAATTACAAATCTAATGCCGAAGGTTTGATAGTCAGGGGCAGGTCAGAGAAACGGGACAGTCATCAACGTGGCAGCAAGAAAGGCAGGTCTCGCTCTAAATCCAGGGAGAAGGCAGATTGATGGTTTTGTGGGAAGCGTGGACATTTCAAGAAAGAATGTAACGCTAGGAAGAAATATCATAAAGAAGTTTCAGAAGAAAGAGGAGAAGCTACTGTAGTGAAAGGAAATGTAACAGACATGGAGGTTCTTTCAGTTATAGAACTGGATTCATTGTCAGCAGTGGAGCAGGATATTGATGATCAGTGGATACTCGATTCTGGTTGCACATATCACATGTCACCACGTAAAGAATGATTCACAGAACTTCAAAAACAGAAGTGTGGCAAAGTGAAGATGGGAAACAACTCAGTATGCGAGATAAAAGGAATAGGGCAGATTCATTTAACATCACATCATGGATCTACTATCACTCTAACCCATGTCAGGTATATCCCAGAACTAAAGATAAATTTAATATCTCTTGGTGTTTTGGAAGGACAGGGTTGCTGGTACAAGTCTCAACATGGGACATTGAAGATTATCAGGGGATGCAGAACAATATTGAGAGGAGAACTCAAGGATGGACTTTACGTTCTGCACGGCCAAACCATTCAAGGTGAAGGCAATCAAGTCTCTACTAATAAAGATCAAACCACACTGAGGCACAGCAGGCTTGGACATATGAGTCAGAAGGGGATGGATACTCTTGTAAAAGAGGGAATGATTGAAGGTAAAAACATCTCAACGATGACATTATGTGAGGCATGTGTGATGGGAAAAGCACACAGGTTGTCCTTTGGAGTAGGGAAGCACAATTCTAAGGATGTTTTAGAATATGTACATTCAGATTTATGGGGGTCATCTAACATCCCATTTTCTCAGTCTGGTTATCAATATTTCACGACCTTTATAGACGATTATACAAGAAGAGTCTGGATATATTTTCTGAAAAGAAAGGATGAGGTGTTTGATAAATTTGTGGAATGGAAAACGTTGATTGAAAATCAGACAGGTAAGAGGATCAAAACTCTAAGGACAAACAATGGATTGGAATTCTGCAATCAAAGATTTGACAGATTCTGTAAGGATGAAGGCATTCAAAGGCATAGAACATGCGTGTACACTCCACAACAGAATGGAGTGGCTGAACGAATGAATAGAACGATTATGGAGAAGGTAAGATGTCTCCTTAATGAATCTGGTTTACCACAGAGTTTCTAGGCAGAAGCAGCTTCAACGTCGGTGTATCTCATCAACAAATCACCATCAACGGCTATAGGATGTGATATACCGCAAAGAAAATGGACTGGCAGGTTAGTAGGCTACAAACATTTAAAGAAATTTGGCTGTGTAGCTTATGTTTACAGTGATCAAGGAAAGACTCAGTCCAGAGCAAAGCAAGGTTTCTTCATAGGCTATCCTTTTGGAACTAAAGGATATTTGTAAAGGATTCAGTTCAAAGAACCGAGATCCAAGGTGAAGCAACAACACTGGGAGGTCAGGTAAGTGCACTTAAAAGTCAGGCAAGCGCTAGAAGTAAGTTGGATCTTACAGATGAGGAACCAACAACTGATATTTCAGAGGATGATTTTGAGGAAAATCAAGAGGTTGAAACTGATGATCATGTAGTGCTAAAGGACTATAAGCTTGCAAGAGATAGACCTAGAAGAAACATTAAAATTCCTTCAAGATATGAAGAAGCAGATATCGTGGAATTTGCATATGTTTCTGCAAGTGTGTTGGAAATAGAAGAGCCAAAGAGTTATCAAGAAGCAAAAGGAAGTAAACATTGGCATCAATGGAAAAGAGCCATGGAAGAAGAAATGAATTCTCTACGGAAGAATCAAACCTGGGAGTTGGTTCAGAATATTGAAGGAAAAAGGGTTATAGGGAGTAAGTGGATATACAAACTCAAGCAAGGAATACCAGGTTCTGATCAGCAAAGATTCAAGGCCAGGTTAGTGGCAAAAGGGTATTCACAAATTGAAGGAGTTGATTATCATGAAATCTTTTCTCCCGTAGTTAAACATGTGTCAATCAGGCTTCTATTATCATTGGTAACTTACCTGGATTTAGAACTTGAACAGCTTGATGTTAAGACAGCTTTCCTTCATGGAAGTCTCGAGGAAAAGATTCTGATGAAACAACCAGAAGGTTTTGAGGTGAAAGGCTCAGGTGACAAGGTTTGCTTACTTAAGAAATCACTGTATGGTCTTAGACAGTCACCTAGGCAGTGGAATCAACGATTTGATATGTTCATGTTAGATCAAGGTTTCACTAGGAGTAAGTTTGATGCATGTGTCTACTTCAAGAAATTACAAGATGATTCGTATATCTACCTACTGATATATGTAGATGATATGTTAATAGCAGCAAGAAATGTGACAGAGTTACGAAGTCTTAAAGAAATGCTAGGCAAGGAGTTTGAAATGAAAGATTTAGGACCTGCAAGAAGGATCCTAGGAATGGTTATTGATAGAGATAGGATTGCTGGAAAATTGACAGTTTCACAAGGAGATTACTTGCAGAAAGTATTGGTGACATTCAGCATGGAACAATCAAAACCAGTTTCTACACCGTTAGGAGCTCATTTCAAACTCAGGGTTGTTGCTGAAGGTGAAGTAACTGACAGTACACATATGGAGGCAGTACCATACTCCAATGTTGTTGGATCAATCATGTATGCAATGATCGGTACAAGACCAGATCTTGCATATCCAGTTGGTGTTATTTGAAGGTTTATGAGTAATCCTCATGAGAGTCATTGGGAAGCAGTAAAATGGGTGTTAAGATACATCAAGGGGTCACAGAGGAAGAAGCTAGTGTTCAAAAGGGGGCTAGCTTCATGGTCAAAGGATACTGTGATGCAGATTATGCTGCAGACCTAGACAAGTGCAGGTCAACCACTGGTTTTGTGTTTATGGTTGGAGGTAATGTGGTAAGCTGGAAATCGAATCTCCAGCATGTTATGGCGTTCTCAAGAGAGGCCGAATACATGGCTTTGACGGAGGCAGTTAAGGAAGCTATTTGGCTTAATGGGATTGTGAATGAGCTCGGTATACAGCAGAAAGTTGCTGAGGTGTATTGTGACTTACAGAGTGCAATATCTCTCTCGAAGAATCATGTTCATCATGAAAGGACGAAACATATCGATGTTCGTCTTCATTTTATAAGAGATATTATATCTCAAGGTGATGTAAAGATTCTGAAAGTTGGAACTCAAGACAATCCTGCAGATGCTTTCACAAAGACACTTCCAGTAAACAAGTTTAACTCGGCATTAAAATTGCTGAGGATTGCAGAAGACTAGATCATAGTCTGGGCAATAGGGAAAGAAAAGAGTGATGAAGTTCAGATCGTTAACATCAGCATAGAACTTGATTAAGGTGAAGATTTGATGTCATGTAATCTAGTTCTTGGCTGGATTAAGTGTACCTAACTGACCAAAGAGGATGCATGGGATACACTGGGGTTTTAAGTGTGCCTAACTGACCAAAGAGGTTATTCTGCATGTTACAGATTTAAGAGGCTAAACACGGAACAAGTGAAAATATTGAGGACTCGCCTATAAATATGGCCAAGTCCAAAGGCTTAAGGGGTTATGGTGAGCACAACTCAAGATTAATCTTCTTGGTTCATTGTTATTCTCTCTTTCTTTTGTAACCGAAAAACAAACACTCTAAAGAATCAATCCATTTTCTTTCCCCAAGACGTAGATTGAATCAACGATTCAATCGAACTCGTAAATAACTGTGTTCAATCTCTCTCTACTCTCTTTCTCACACACTACTCAAATTTAGCTTAGGGATTTTCTCAAATCTTATATTTGAGCTCGGAAAGATTCATTCGAATTGCAACACGGAATTTAGGGTATTGAAAGGAAAACGGAACCGAAGATCTCATTATCCTTGTGGTGTTACAAAACTTGACGAATAAAGAATCTTACAATTGTGCAATTTGTTGCACAACAAGAAACTGAATGAACAAATGAAATTCTGTAAATGTGGCCCTAAGTGAAAAAGAATGCAAAAGATCCCTAAGCCACCTTCTCTATTCACACAAAAAAAAATGAATAGATCAGAAAGAAATTTGATGACCAGAAAAAACATTTCTCTGTAAAAATTCTCAGTCATGATGTGAGATAATATCCACAGGCAGCGACGAACCTCTCCATAGCGGCGACGAATGGGTTCGGTCCGAGAAACAAGATCTCGAGATGGATACGCTTCTCGGAGACAAGTCCACTTGTTCGAGTGCTCGAAACTGAAGCTCAAAAGGGTAATCCCTTACACAACCGATCCTCGGCCCTGCGCCTGTTGTCCATTTGCATGATAATTGTTTCCCCAGCTGAAATGATTTTGTTTCCTTCTTAGAATTGATTCTCTTAAGGATTGATTCTTCTGGAATATTCACCACTTCTCGCTTCTCGGTTTCTTCTCTGTGCAAGTTCGACTCCAAAGGCTTTGATTCTTGCTCTATGTCAAGCATCTCTTCCTCGTCTTCGTCTGCTGAGTCATAGCCTTCAGAGATTCGCCTAGGATTGGGCTCCATGGGTCGGTTTTCTTCAGCAATTGTGCTGAAAGATTTAACCCTTTTTGGTATTTCAAGATAGGCCAACTTTCTAGACTTGGAATGTTTTATCGCCGGGGTTGTTTCCTCTTCTATGCTTGAATCGGCTTTGTCTAGAAAGGTCTTGCTCCTTTCAGTCTCGACACAGTCCAACGCTTGTGCTGAATCTTCCTTCAACGAGTGGTTTCTTATATGAGTGCTTCTCTGTTTGTGAATAGAGAATTCATCCTCATCCGTTGGACTCATCTGAGCAGAACAAAAAGCAGAATATTCAACAACAGAATCTTTCAGAACCATTCCAAGTACAAAGAATCTCATGAAGAAAAGCCGATAACCTAACATCGTGATGAAGTTGATATATCTCTAGTACCTTCACATCTGTGATATCGACATTATTCTCTTGGAGGAAGGAAAGGAAATCCATGAAGTTCTCTTCTGTTGGCTGATAATGCCCGCTGTGTGGCCAAACAGCCTGCTTCAAATCATCCGTACGACAATCACTGATCTTAAACTCTGATGAAATGGAACGAGACATAAGAAACGAATTATCGCTTCTATAACCATACCTTAAGAACACCGTTTTCAATGACCAATCTTCCAGCTGCAGCAGTGGCTCCTCCCGCCAGGAAGCTCGAATGCTGAAATGTTCCCTTCTTTTTCTTCCCTATGTATAACACCTTTGACGTGCTGAGGACAAAAATCCACTTAGAATCAATATCTTCTGCAGCAGTAGTGTGAAGAACCTCTCCACTTTGCTTGTAGAACAATTTGTTGTCTTGCACGACCACCTCATATGCCTTCCTTTCCATCTGCACACAAAAGACCAGGAAGAAAATAAGAAACCATATCTTGAGAAATTTTTAGACTTGAAATGAAAAACAATATATATACTTACCGGACCAAGGTACTTTATGCACTGCTGTTGAAGTTTCCATCGGGGACATTTCTCCACGAGATTTACTTCTTTCCCCTCTCCAATATCAAGCCTGCAACATTTGGATCGAACCACCGTATACACATGTTCAGTTTCACGATTCTACAGAGAGCTTTTGGAACAAGAAAAGGAAGATTAAATCGGTGAAAAGTAAGTTACCAGTAGAAGAAGGGCTCTCTGCTCTGGCAATGGAGCCATTTGTTATAGTAGAAATGCAGGTTGTGTCCATATCGATGCCTTGGGTCGATCTGTTGAACAAAAGTGCATAATAATATGAGAATACATTAAACCCAGCAAGCTGAGATAATCGAGGACGATAAACTATTGAGTTCAAAATGCAACTCACAGCCTCTAGCCAGTGTTGTAAAGCGAGCTTTTGAGCTCTTCCGTTCTTGGATAGACCTTTACCAACCTGTAGCGTTCAGCAGAAACAAAAGAATTTTGTAAGTTTGTCAATCAAATTTAAGAAGCAAGGTTCAGAAAAGTGTATAATCTATGCAACTGATATTTCACCTTGGCGGCTTTAGTCCTTGCTCTTGACCACCGTGAAATGGCAGTTTCATGTTTCTCGATATCAAAGAACGATATGGAACTCCTCTTCAGCTCCGCGAAATCCAAGAGCTTCCACCTGAGATTTATAAATATAAAACACACCAATCTTAGACACAAAACACTTTCACAAATCCACATTCTGGCCTCAACTGAACACAGAACTAACCAGCTTTGCTCCACGAGAACGGCGCAGTCCGCGAGCTTTCTTCTGGTTCGGAAGCTTTTGTAAACTTTCTGCAATTTGATGGCAGCCTCGTGTTTGGGGTTCCTCGGATCCAAAACAGACAATTCTCCGACAATCTCCATCTTGCTGTCTGAACCCAGTTGATGAATCTCAAAGCCATTGTCTTTCTTATGATCTTCTTTTCCGAGAGACCTGTTGAGAGAGATCATCCTCTCTAGTTGCCTCCCTTTGAAGCTAACCGACTTCTCCACAATCATTTTCCCAGATCCCATAGATTTGAAAATCGTGGGTTCCAAAGTTCTGTCGTTGAAGTTGACAGATCTTGTCGGAGTTTTACACTCATCGTCTCCGAAGCTTATGGACTTCACTTTAACGCATTCCAAACCATCTTCCACATCTTTGTTCTCATCAAATGGGCAAGAGAATGAAATCCCCATTCAACAGAACGCTTCAGATATTTTATCCAAACAAAATTCTGCCATAAAAAACCATCGGAACAGAAGTTAAAATCAGGTAAGAAAAATACTTGTCGGAAGGAGATATACATATATGCACATATCTAATCAGAGTAAAAAAGCTTCCTCAACCAAGAGCATTTTGACAAACACATTTGGATTAAATGATTCAAGCCGAAACTAAAACAAAAACCAGAACTTGTCGGATCTGCGAGACATAGTGACCAAGTTGAAGAATTTTAGAAATCGATCAGAGCCCAAGAATCTAGTAAACGGAAAGTCTCCGACCACAACAATCGAGATACATTATCTGGAAAACATCGTATTGAATCATTGGAAACTCTAAACCCAGAGAGAAGCAATGCGAAGATGAACGATTTGATTATATACTGCTCAAGAACACATGGAGGTAAATATAGAGAGCTTATACCTTGAAAAAAAAAATCATATTTATAGAAAACCCATCACCAGAAAGAAATCCCTTCAAGTGGAGAAAACTCAACATATTGATAAAAAGCCATACGAGACAATATTCTTAAACATCCAAGGTATAAACAGAGCAAACAAAAAGAAAATACAGCAGTCAAGGAGGCGTTATTACCTTGAAGATATGGTCAGAATCAATGGGATTATCCCTAAACTGTAAATTTTTCCACAAATGTCGAAACTTTCAGACTATTTCTCTCGGGTCTAATGTTCCTCAAGCCAATGATTCTTATGTTGTTCTTTCTTTTCTTTTCTTTTTAGTGTGTTTCTTTTTTTAACAAAGGGGAAAACGTAAGTTTGAAGCTTACAAGCTCTTCGGCAATGGAGTTATTATATAATGGCGTCAGTAAAGGAGAGAGAGAAAGAGGCGTCGGTTTTTCCAAACACGTGTTTGCAGCTTTCGAATATTCATTCATACGATGTTATTAAATGTTTTATTCAAATTTTGCCCATTTTACTATCCAAACGGGTACTTGCCAAATTATCCAAGTAATTCGTCCAATCCGATATTTGTCTCGAATTCGTGGAAAATTTTCTCGAATTCAAATTCGGTTAATAAGATTTCATTATCCACGAATTCAGATTAATATCAAACTGAAACGGAAACGGGTATGCACAGATACCCGATGACATAAAATTACTATAATATTCATATAGTTTATAGAATTTACAATTATGTCACTAGTTTACATGTTACTCCTTACTTCCTTCCTTTTCGCTCATTCTCACGCCACTCTTCCTCTTTGTTCATTTTTACGCCACGAGGAACACAATCGTCCATGGATTCGCTTATGTTGAAACCCATGTTCATCTCTCTATCCGTCTTCCCTTTCTTTTACTTCTTTCAACAAATTCGGAGCTTATGTCGTTTTGTTATATTGTAAATCTCATTTGAATGCCATACATATTCAACCTGATTGCGATGCGAACCGTCATATTCAGTTCAACCCCTTGTGGATTTTGCATTCAATTATTCGGAAAATCAAGGGGTTTGTTTCGCCTCAATGCCAGAGATGGATCTCTCATTTTTTTAGTTTACAGAGATGACGCGATAGCATTCTCAAAGCAGTTCACCAGAAAATGGGACAAGAACGATAGAATCAATGTGGTTTTTCTGAGCGCAACGGTGGGTGCCAAGGTTAAGATCAACACGTTCATGGCAACGGTCGCGGCGAACCCGACATTCGTGTCAAGTTTTTTCGCGTGGTTTATAACGCAATCCATCAAACTTAATATTAAAATTTCGAGCTCAGTGTCGCGGGTAACGACTTATTATTCGAGTATCCGGATCTCAAGATATCCATATCCCGCGAGTTCGAATTCGAATACAAAATTCATTATCCGTCCAGATTCGAATTCGGATTCGGTATCTAAAAAATTCTGATACCCATGCTTACCCCTGTCTCAAATATCTCATAGAAAAAATAAATTAATGTTTTGTTGGAACACTATAGTTTGGTAATTTGATATAGAAATATAATGTTTAAAAATATCATAAAATATAATATTGTAATGTTCAAAATCTATATGTTTTTATATTTCGATATATGAATATAATGTTTTGTTCGTAGACCATATTTTCTTCGAAATTAATACCATTATGTTTACGAAAGACCGTTTTTAAAATGTTAAAATATATTAAATCATGACTAGTAAGTTAAACATATACAAGAACGTATTAATTCGTTCTTAAAAAATAATAGTGGGTGTTTAAATATTATATGTTTTTACAATATTGTGATTTTTAAAATATTTTTAGAATAGATTAATGATCCTAAGGATCAAATAAGGTGTGAGAAATATTTTATGTCTCACTAATTCATCGCACAATAATATGAATATAACACGATGTTATATATATATATATATAAACGTATTTGGTGGTATTTATGGTATTTCCCCTTAATTTGTATTATCCATATGGTCGTAGTTTTTAAATTTTCTTAGTACTTTACATGGAATATTACATGCGGAGTGAATACATTTTGCTAAGTCAATTTTCTTGTGGAATAGTTTCCTCGTATCATGAAATTTCCACTAAAAAATATAGTTAATATTTGACTGAACATATGTTTTTTTTAAGTTATTGTTAACAAAACATATTTTTAGAGCAAAAACTATATAAAAAAACATGTTATTTTAATGTATTAACAAAAATAGGCTAATTCAATTAGGTGACGTAGTTGCACACGTGGAAGGTCGGTTTGAGTGAATACTATTTGGCTTTAGTGCTTTTTGCACTTTTCAAGACTTTATTGGTAATAATAATAATTTGTTCGCCCTATATAAATGGTTTCAAATGAAATTTCCTTCCTCCTTTCCTAGCGGCCCACAATTTGACCACTTTATATGTTTATATATAAATATATAGAGAGGGAGGGGCGGAAGATCAGATATAATCTCGTAGAGGTAAAACGTTTCAAAAATATATTTTTTTAAATAATTATTTAATCGGAAAAAAAAATTGGAGAAAAGACAAATTTATCTTTAATTTTCGAATGTGAAAAAACCCGTATTATGGGAGAGTAAAAGTCAAACCCGCATTCTGGGAGAGTAAAAGCCAAGAAAGAACAAGTGATTTCGAACTTAAGAGGGATCGATTCGAAGTTGGCAAGAAGGAAATGGCTAGAATCAGTAGCGGTGGAGAAGAGAGTACGAGTCAATCTTCAATAAGTGTAAGTAAATCGATTTCTAGGGTTTTGGAGGATGTTGAGTCCCAAAATGGTTTATTGATTTGAAATGGGTGTGAGTGTCAATGAGTCGGTTGAGTCTCAGTGAGTCGGTTGAGTCGCAAGAGTAGGTTGCTCAGTGCGTCGGTTTGGGTCGCGATGGTCGGTTGAGCGTCGATTTCTAGGGTTTGCAGGCTGTCGAGTCCTAGAATGGTTTATTGATTTGAAATGGGTGTGAGTGTCAGTGGGTCTGTTGAGCCTGAGTGAGTCGATTTGGGTCGCAATGGTCGCTTGAACGTCGTAGGGAGTCTAAGGGTCGTTTGAGTCGGTTGTCTCAGTGAGTCGGTTTGGGTCGCAATCGTCGCTTGAGCGTCGCAGGGGGTCTAAGGGTCGTTTGAGTCGGTTGTCTTAGTGAGTCGGTTTGGGTCGCATTGTTCAGTCGAGTCGCATGGGTCGGTTGAGTCAAAGGGTCGGTTGGGTCGCATGGGTCGGTTGAGTCGCATGGGTCGCATGAGTCGCATGGGTCGCTTGAGTCGGTAGAAGTATAATGTATTCTTTAATTAATTGGTCATTTTGCAGGTGGCCCCAAATCCGAAGTTTATGTATGAATTCAAACACATGGACAGAATGCCAAAGCACCAAGTGTTATCCTCACGAGACAATAACGAAGCTGAGAGAAATCTTAGATGAATACGACTT
>CM071863.1:53257741-53271411 GCA_036759665.1 Gynandropsis gynandra
CGTTTAGATACAGGTGAACAATTATGAATGGGATGATGTGTTCTCACACTAAACCGTTTGGAATTCGGGATTGCTGCCACTCGTAATTTCTATTTACAACCATTTCCGGTAAACTTGCATCGTACTTCCCACAGCTTCGTATCAGATCTCAATGTTGTATATCTAAACGAAGCTTCAATTGAACCCTTCCTTACAAATGCATGTACATCCTTCTTGCTATCAAACTCTTGCCCAATTTTAAGATCCAATCCATCTTCGAACTTCGAACTCGAAGATATTATTTTCGCCATTGTTAACTACCATTTATGAGTTGTTCTCACCATCACCATACTTATGCTCTGTTGGTACATCAGAATCAACTTTATTACTGCCACAAACAACTCCATCAACTACCACATTCATGACACACCCACCATCTTCTCTTAACCCGCTTGTATATTCACTATCAGAATCATCCGAATCCAAAATATCTATTGTCTCCAGATTACTCTCAACTCTACTTTTGTTATCTGGACCTACAATAACACAGTCATCATAATCTACAACACCTCGATCCTCACCTTCTTTAGCAATGCTTCCAAAAGCAGAAATTAGAGGCTCAATTTCCCTCTCAATTTCGATTTCACAATTCACACCTGCCGTATCTATCTCCACATACAATAGTGGTCGAATTCCTCTTATGCGATCGAACAGATAATAAATAAGATGTTTGTCATTCATTATATATGTCGCTTCCTATTTTCACAAATATTGGACAAATAGCTTAATTTCAACTTTGTTGTATTATTATCCACCATCATCTCTGCGCATAACTCATCAATCAGTTGCTGGTATGGTCAGACTAACGGAGGACATAAGAAAAATACTCTCTGGTTTTCCTGAACTCTACCAACCCATTCAGATTCTCCATTTGGGTTTTTTTCCCATTTACCATCATACAAAAAATAAATCAGTGTGATTTTCTCATCCACCGTATCCATTACACATGTAACAAAAACATAAAATAGGGGTAAATTCTGTGACCCACAGCGACCGTGCGACCCTTGGACCCTTGCGACCCTTGGACCCCTGGGACCCTTTCAACCATTTGCGACCCTTGTACCCCTACGACCTTTTCAACCCTTTGCGACCGTTTCAACCCTTTGTAACCCCTTTCCCATGCGACCCCTTTACCTCTGCGACCCTTGGATCCCTGCGACCGTTACGACCGTTGCGGCCGTTGCGACCCCTTGCGGCCCTTGCGACCCTTGGACCCCTGCGACCCTTTGAACCCTTTGCGACCCCTTTACCATGCGACCCTTGGACCCATGCGACCCTTTGAACCCTTTGCGACCCCTTTACCATGCGACCCTTGGACCCATGCGACCCTTTGAACCCTTTGCGACCCCTTTACCATGCGACCCTTGGACCCATGCGACCCTTTGAACCCTTTGCGACCCCTTTCCCATCCGACCCTTGGACCCCTGCGACGACCTTTGATCCCTTTGACCCCTCAATGAGACTCTGTGACCCAGTGCGACCGTACGACTCTGTGACCCACTCTGTCACCTTTGACATTGCAATAAATATGACTCGTTTAGACTCGTTTTCAATATTTGCAATAAACACAAGAGAAACACGAAAAACTCACTATACATACCTGGTTTTTCTGCGGAACGTGCTTCATTGCAAGTTTCTTTGTTGACAACAAAGGATTTCAACCTATTGGTAGCGACTCTGATGCCGATTTCAAGCTACTCTCGTCGAATCTGTTGTGGTGTGGGGGAATAGTAATTTTTGCGCCATACGAGAGAGAGAATTAGAGGTGTTCTAGAGGAGAGAGAAAAATTGTCGTCAAAGGTAATATGAGATTATCAATGTTTTAAGGGTAGATTTAAAGTTGAAACTTTTTTTTTCAACCAAAAATATTTTTGAAACACTTTAACTTTATAGGGGTATTTTTGAAGTTCTCCCGAGGAGAGGAAGGGTAGTTCTTGAGATTTAATAAGAACATAAAAATATGTAATTAAATAATAGTAATAAGTAAAACATACATGTAACATATATTATTATATAACTTTATTGTTATGTGCAATGCAACGGAACATTCGAGGTTTGTATCTGACGACATTTTCTGTCATAATTATTTTATTGCAAGAATTCTCAACATCAATTTATATATATATATATATATATTAACATAAGAAATGTGTACTTATTTATATATAGATAATTCGATGGAAAATCGCGAACAATGACTGTAATTTCCAACGATTATAATATATATGGATAAAAATTTTCATTTTAGTTAATACGTAATGTATATAAATTTTCTTATAAAGTTTAATGTAATCAAATTAAATATAAACGCATTATATATAAGACAAAATGGTTTGAAATCCCAAGATCATATTGAGAGTAGTCTCGTCAACCAGATCCCATATTTCAATCACAATAACAAAAAAAAGTTATCCAAGAAGTAGAAATTGAAGAAATCCGATTTCATCTAATTCGGATTCCAAAACCCCCGAAACTCTATTGTGAATTATATCAAGATTTGAGAAAACTCGAAAACAGAAGATCGAGATAAATACCTGGATTTATGGTATACGAGATGCAGCGGAATAGATCTTCTGATTCTACGTGCAATAACTTTAATTCTCGATACTGATGGGATGTATCGAGATGAAAGACTCTCTGAAAGTTTCTATAAACTTTTGTGATAAAAATGAATCCCTTTTTCAGAAACCAAATGAGTCTTATTTATATAGGCACGTGAACCAGGGACTATAAACCGACAGATAACCGATTAATTTCGGTTCTCAATTGTATCGTTTAATTTCGTCCATCATGAAATATAAATGATACTACCAAAGGTTTCTATGCATATAATCCTCCCTATTCAATTCAATACCGAAGTCCAATCAATTAAACTTAAATTCGATCACATTTTAATTTGGACTAAACCGAATGACAACACTTATTCCAAAATTATTCACATATATAGGTCCACAAATATAAGACTAAACCAAAAAATCTTACAGAAATAACAATCGAATTTTACGAAATCATTCTATGCAACGATTTAACATCCGTTATTTTCGTTGGTGGCATTCACTTTGACGCTGTCACATTAATGACGTGGCAAATTAAAATATTGATTTGCCATCATATATATATATATATCCATGATCTATCTAGAAATTGATTTGGTAAGAATTGCGGACGATTTATATATAATCCGTATAGAAATTAGTTTGTAGATGGATTGCAAACTAAGATAGCTTGTGGGTGGTCACGTCCATCCGGAATTAAGAGTTTGTAATAGATATTTGTCTCTAATTCGTCCGTATTTTCGGATAGATTATGCAGTCTGAAATTTGTCTGGATTACGGACGGATATAACCGTCTGCAATCTGTCCAAAAATTCTATCAATCTGTCCGATTGATTATAGGTGTTATGGTGTTGTTCGTTGCGTTTATGGTTTTCTAACTAGTTTATAGTTGAGGATTGGGATGTATATTCTTAGGGAAGACAAATTTTGCATTCTGATATCAATTTGATAGGGGGTTCGTCCGTTTTCATCCATCTAATAAAAGAACATCGATCTAGATTCATATCACCTTACAAATATTAAATCCTTAAAGTTCTTTAGTATCTCCAAATTATCATAAAAGAACTTAAACATGTTCCTAGTTTCAAGACAAAAACTGAATTTATTGTTATTTTCATTATCTAACGGACTAAGAAGGGCATGAACTATCTTAAACTTGTTATGGACGAGTGAGTAATGGTTTGTTTACCATTTTGCATCACATTGTGGTGAGATTTCTGTGGTCTTTCTAGTAGGATGTGACTAGCTAGCATAGCTACGACATCGCATATGACTTCATCCTTGTATCACCTACTATAGAAATGTATCTTGACATGTTCTTTCACTTTTGTGCTCTGTTTTATTGTTCAACCACGTTAACGCATCAAAGACTATCAATGATGAGATTCAATACCTTATCCTTGATCATGCATTTGTTGTGGGAGCTCTTTTAGAAATCTCCATATTCTTGAAAAAATATTTAGGACAGAAATTCCGTCTATAAAGTTCAAGATCAAGCCCAAACGAATCACACACATTTTCTTTTCTTGACAAATTCCAAGACTGTCCAAAAATTATGGATGAAACATTCATCCTTTCGTAAATTCCGAATGAATATTTTGTGTGTCTGTAACTTACAGACAAAATAAACAATATGTATGTAATTTGTGACAATATAGGGATGCTCTCAATTTGGTCCCTAATCTATCTATGTATGTCTTTAAACTCATAAAAAATATTTATATAATCCACACAACACCATCTTTCATTTTCAACACAAAATTATAATACACTCGTCTTCATATTATTTTTATTTTTATATTATAATAACACCATCGTTAAGACCGAAAAAATTTATTTCAAGACAATGGATGTAACAAAGAAATGACTTGGAACTCAGGTGTCTCAAATGAGTTTATGAAAAGCGTTACAAAGTTCATGATAATGGCGACAAATAAAAAATTTACAAAAATACTAGTAAGTTGGTGTTTCTATTTTTCAAATGCAAGAATGAGATATTTTGAGAGAAGAACGATGTGGAATCATCTTTATTTAATAGGTTTTGACTCTCAATTATTTTATTTGGTTATCTCACACGAAAAACTTTGCACCATAGAGTAGCAATTTTTGTAAAGATATTAAAAAGAGTTGTACATAATGAGATTATTAAGACAAGTGAAGATATAGAAATGAAATCTTATGCTAAAATAGTTCAAAATGTACTCGATGAAACAAATGAAACAGTAAATTGTCTAGAAATTTAAGCACACATACTAGTCATCCGTCCGAAAAATTAACCATTATGTTGTAATGATTCAGGGCATAGCAATCAGACAACAATATTCGACTAACCATGGTTCTCTAGCATGTGTACCACGTCGCATATGACTTCATCCTCGTATCACCTAATGTAGAAAGGAATTTATGGACAAAATACACGATCAATCCATAATTTCTGAGGATTTAGAAATTCTCTAATTCATCCTTTTGTAAATTCCGAATAGATATTTTGTTTGTATGTAATTTATGGAAAAAATACACAATCAATCCATATTTTGATGATTTAGAGATGCTCTCAATTTGGTCTCTAATCTGTTCGCTTCTATCTCCAATCTATGCAAAAATTTCTTATATAACCCATACAACATTCTCTTTCGGTTTCAACACAAAATCATAATATACTCTTTTTTCGTTTATCTTTCTATTTCATATTACAATGAGATCATCTTCAAGATCAAATTATTTTGTTTCATTAAAATTGGTGTACAAAAGAATTTTTATGAAAACTCATGGTAATGCAAAGGAGTTTATGCAAGACGTTACACAATTCATGACGTTGGTAACAAATAAAAATTTACAAAGTGGTCGATAAGTTGGTTTTCCATGTGTCAAATGCAAGAATGAAAATTTTGAGATGATAAAACTGTGTATAATCATTTTTATTTAATAGGTTTCACTCTCAATTACTTTATTTGGTTATCTCATTGGAAAAATTTTGCACAACATATTTGTAATGTTGCTAAAGATTTTAATATTGTACAAAATCAAGTGATTAGGACGAGTCAAGATGTAGAAATGAACTCTTATACTGATATAATTCATATATATTTGATGAAAAAATGATCTAGCCACCCATCCGAAAATTTAAGCACAAATACAAGTCATCCATCCAAAAATAAAAGATCGCCATGTTCAAATGGTGCATGATATAGGAATCTGCCGGAAATTTCCGAATAGACCAGTCATCAATCCGGAAATTTCAGCACGGGGAACAATATTTCTCAGAAATTTTAACTAGATCATGATGAATTATCAAATTTCATCGAAAAGTTTGAACATTTATGTAGTATCCTTCGGAAAATTTTTGGACAGATCTGAGGACTGTCCAGAATCGAAAGAGGTTATCCTTAATCATTTTGCAATTGCAAAAGTAAATACTCTTTTAGTTGAGGAACATCCAGACGGGTCATAGGTTCATCTAGAATTCCAGATGGATCGTCTCTATTCAGTCTATAATTCACCGAAGAAAAATTACATTTGTTTGTAATTTCTCGATGGAACACTACATTTTTCCAATAATACTTATAAATCAAAATATCCTTTATAAGTCTTCTTCACTCTATTTTCCCTGATTACATTTGAACTTCGTTTGCCCTTACAATCTATCGGCACTACCTTTGCCTTCGCTCTCATCTTCCTCGCCCCCACTATCGTCGGCCTCTAGGTACGTCTTTCGAACCCTGGTAGTTGGTTCTTTGCATTTGCATGTCTCGTTGGTAGTCAAATTTGCTAGGCCTCACCTAGCCTTCAATCTTCTTTGTCGCCTCTGGTCCCTCGTGTCTTCTTCGCCTCCCCGTTGTGCCCCACCTTTGCCAACCATGTCAGTTGTCGTTGAACCATTAAACCGTCACTTAGCCATCTTCTAATTGTGTTAGACCTTGCTCTACCATATCGGTCGTCACCGAGCCGTGTCACCCTTTTCTAACCCTTATCCTCGAGTCTCGTTGCAAATATTTCGAGACTTATGGCTTGATCCAAGAATTTCATTGCATAGTTTAGGACTCGTGGCTTGGACCATAAGTCTCGTACAATATTCACGAGACCCATGGCTTGGCCCATGAGCCTCATTTTTTAGTGTTCAGAAGTCATGTTTTGTTCCATGAGTCTCGTTGAATGTGTCATAAATCATGCCTCTCTTTCCATGAGTCTTGTTCTAATTTAAAAATTCTTATATACAATGTTGCATAGATTTAGAAGAGGAGGTGCTTCAAGATCAAATTCGAGACATTATTTTGAAGAAAATGCAAATGAATATTCCCCACTACAGTAACAACAAAGTCAACGAGGATCACAATTTTTCGGATTTCATGAATTCGACACTTTTCAGAATCTAGGGTCAACACAATATATGCCTTATCATTCTAACAACCTATCCCACTAACACTCTTCGAGCTATCATCATTACAGATGCATCGCGAACCAACCGTAGATGAGTAAACTTTTGTGTCTAGATTCGAGTCACGAAGAAGAAACAAAATGGTTTTAGAAAATAATTAAACTTTAATACACAATTTACTCAAAATATATAAAACTAATTCAATTTTTTATAAGCTGACTTTAATCAGCTTTCTCGTCATATAACCAAAATGATTAATGATGTTTTGGATATACCATGTTACACTGGATTGTGTACCAATCAAGTAGTTCAAGATCAGTAATGGAAGACGTTTATTTAGTTGCATCTTGGTTCAGAAGAATGATCGTGTTGGTTGCTCTTGGTTTGATGTTAAGCTCGACATTTTGAACACCTTGTTTTTATTTTCACATCTACATTTTCTATATCTTGGTTATTGATTTTGATGTCTTCATCATGGAATCCATTTGAAAGCATTTTCCAAAAAGTATTAGCAACATATTTATCGTCTCTAAATTGGTTTTTCCTATTAGGAATTTGATTTTGATAATAGAAGTTTATTGTTTTTTTTAATGTTAAACTTTTTGCAATTTTCAAAATTGATTTCTAGTAATTGACCTAAATTGAATATTTCTATATTAATTGGTAAAAAATTTCATATCAGAATCGGGTGTATTATGGTATTATAATAAACAAATGTTAACTTAAAAAATATAATACCATAAAAATAATATATATATATATATATGTTTATATACATATTAAAGTAGAATTTGGAAAAGAGGTCATGTACGGAACTTTACACTTCATGCATACTCAAATACACGTAGAAACACGTATGAATGTTCCATGCATATACGTTGCGTTACTTTTTATTTCACTCATAAACCAGTTACTAACAAAAATTAAATCACTAGAAAAAATCATTTTAGAGATATATACTTTTTTCTCTCACACACAGAAAAATTATACATTTATCATCACCGTACATATGCGCGTATTATGTGGAAAAACAAAATAAATCATAATATTATATATATACATATATCCCATAAAAAAACAAATGCTGACGAAATTATAATTTCTTTTTGGATTTAAGTTCAATTTTTTAAAAGATATAGCTAAATAGTTTGATCTCGTGAATCTATGGAGGAATTCTATTGGTAAATTGGTGTAAAACATTCTTATCAATCTATATACGGTTTTTATAGAAATTATTTTTATGAATTCTTTTCAATATGGAAAAGATGTATTCAAATTATAAAATTTGAACAAAAATGGATATTGATATTATATATATGTATATATATATAATATTAGGTACCCACTGTTTTCCTTTTTCTTGTGAACTTTTATTATATATATATATCATTATTAAAAATAAACATTCTATATTATTAGTTAATTATTTGGATAGTTATGTTTTTTATTCTTAACCTTCAATTTTGATTCTTGATTCAAGAAACTTGTATATATATCTTTAATATACAACAAATAAAATACAATGAAGTTTATTGTTCATATTTTTTCTTGTTAATCTTTCTTTTTCATGTTTTCTCGAACATTGTTGGTATGTTGTCTTCTCAGAGTGATCAATTCTATCTTGTAGACATACTTCAATTTTCTGCAATTACTTTTCTCCCTCTGTTACTTTAACTCTTGATTGATTCTTCAATTCATTTTGTTAACAATCATTTCCATACATACCTTTTGGTCGTAGAATTACTTTCTGTATTTGTAAAAAACAAGTATAACATCCCAATTAACATCATACTTGTCTCGATGTTGACACAACCGAATCTGCGTAACTAAATTGTTTTTATTATAATATAAAGAAACTCCAATTTCGCGTGTTTTCAAATAGAAATAGAAGAAAAGATAATTATGTTTATTTTGTTAAATTAATTTTTTGAAGTATAACCATGTGTGGTAAATGTTGTCATAATTGGTAAAAGGAAACATATCTTGTATTTTGGTAAAAAGATAATTCTATAAGGAAACATATCTTGTGTTTTGTCAACAAGATCATTCTAAAAGGAAATATATCTTGTGTTTTGGCAACAAGATCATTCTACAAGGAAACATATCTTGAGTTTTGGCAACAAGATCATTCTACCACGATCATCTTCAAATCATTCCTTTTTCCACAATTTCCTTTTGTGTAAATGTATATTGCATTTCTTTTTTTCTATACGCATTGTAACGCCTATATAAACCTGTACAAACTATGTATCTAACACAGAACACAAATTATTCTCTTGTTCTTCACAAATTCTTATCATTCTCTCAAATTCTATTATCATTCTCTCAAAATCTACATGGTATCAGAGCATCTCTGACCCAGAGACTCAAATTCTTTCGCATTTTTATTCTTCTGTCAAATCTCGACCGCCTAGCTATGGACACCGCAAGCAAGCGCATACCCATTCTCCTCAATGGTGACAACTACACCATATGGTCCAGACTCCTTGAAGCGAATCTCAAGAGCTGCTCGTTGTGGGGTTATATTCAACCCTCACCCGATGAAGGAGAGGCCGCCAATGCTGCTGCAAATCAAGCTAAGAAGGCATAAGACGAGTCCACAGCCCTTGTCATCATCCAAAACTCTCTCGAAGTCCGTCTCCTTCAGGCTTATGGCCACATCCGCAAGCCGAAGGATCTGTGGGACGAACTCAAGGAGGTCTACGGACATGTCTCTAACTTCAACCGAATCTATGAGGTTCGCAAGAGGCTCCACACAATCCAACAAGAAGGCCGTCAGTTCAATGAACTCATTGCCCAACTAAAAGACCTATGGGCTGAACTTGAAGATCTACGTCCAACAACAACGGATCCGAAGGAGATCATGATTCGACACAATCAAGACAAAGTTTTTAATTTATTGTCGACTCTTGATGCATCTTATCATGATCTAATTAATCATATTCTTCGTCAATCAGAATTTTCTTCACTTAACGAAGTGTGCATGATGATCAAGAAAGAAGAGGGATCAAACCGACTCTTCAAGGGACATGCGGAGATCGCCCATCTAAGCAAACAACACGATGGATTCTCCGGAAACTTCAAGTCCACTACTGACCGTAAAACTTCTTATTACTGTGATCACTGTAGGAAAAAAAGGCACTCTAAAGAAAGATGTTGGATCCTTCACCCTCACCTTAAAACCCGAGGAAGGCAGGGACCGCATCCGAGAGAATCAGCCCACTATGCATCAAAACCTGAGGCCTCACAGGGATCACAATCCCAATACGTGACAATAGAGGCGCTTGAACACATGCTCAGCAAGGTCCTCACCGCCTCAGAGATACCAAGGCTGATCCAAAAGAGGATGGTAACATTGCTTTACTCTCTCATTTTAAACATCACGTTTTCATTGACTCGGGAGCGACATCACACATGATAAAAGATAAATATCTTCTTGAGCATATGCAAAAATCAATGGGAGAGGTTACTATAGCTGATGGTCAAAGAGTCCCAATAAAAGGCATAGGAAAATTAAAATTGCTTACAAAAGACTCGACCGCTCTATATGTACCTGATTTTACAACTAATCTTATTTTGGTTCAAAAATTGGCTAAAGATTGTAATTGTCTTGTGTGCTTTGATTCTAACAAATTTCGGTTACAGGATATTGAGACAAAAAGTATCATAGGAGGTGGAACACTACGAAATGGTCTTTACGTATTTGAAGAGCTTATCACCCCTACGGACTCTTTTTCTCGTATTTTATTAGCTTTTTCATCTATTTCCAACAAAGATGATGTTACGTCTAAGTTGTGGCATGCTAGACTAGGTCATCCTCATTTTCAATCTCTCAAACATGTTTTCCCGAATGTTAGTTATGATCATGAGAAGTGTGAGTCTTGTATCTTAGGCAAGCATTGTAGAACCGTTTTTCTTATTTCTAAAACTCTATATAACAAGTGCTTTGAACTGATCCATTCGGATGTTTGGACTGCTCCATGTTTTACTAGAGATCAAAAGAAGTATTTTTTAAGCTTTATTGACGAGAAATCGAAATTTACATGGCTATATCTTCTAGAATCTAGATCTGCCATATATGATTGTTTTGTTAAATTCTATCAGCATATTCTAACCCAATACCAAGCAAAAATTAAGTGCCTTCGTACAGATAATGGTGGTAAATTCATCAATCACAAGCTTAGATCGTTCCTTGTCCAACACGGTATCGTTCACCAGACATCATGCCCTTATACGCCCCAACAAAACGGAGTCGCAGAGCGCAAGAACCGACACCTCATGGAGGTCTCCCGTACTATCATGTTCGACCGAAATGTTCCCAAGAGATTTTGGGGGGATGCGGTCCTCACAGCTTGTCACCTCATTAATCGTCTACCGACTAAGTGCCTTGACAACAAAACGCCGTATGAGGTATTAAACAACTCAAAACCCGACATAGACTATTTGCGTATTTTTGGGTGTGTTTGTTACGTGTTTGTTGCAGACAATCAACGTACCAAGCTCGATCCGAAAAGCATTAAGTGCATGTTTGTGGGATATAGTTCTTCTTCCAAAGGGTACAAATGGTATAACTCGGACTCTCACCGTATAATTGTGTCTCGAGAAGTCAAGTTTGATGAAGGACGCAGTTTCTATGGAAATCAAGATTGGAAAGAGCTTGAAAATCTCTCGGTACCCTATGATCTCAACTCTTCCCTACAGTATTTCGTAACACAAATGCAGGGTAAAGGTGTTACAGGTCAAGAAGATAGCCAAAATGATGGGAGGAATCGAGCCGTTGATGAGACAGTGCAACCCGCTCGTATTGGTGATGATAGAAATCTCGCAGAAGGAACAACCCGGGTCGGGGAGCCAGGAGACCCGCACGGGGCAAGCACAGACCAGGACAGTCCGCTCGTGCTCTCTACCCAACCCGAGCGCGTTGGTCTCATAGAGGGAACCACACGACCCGGGGAGAGCGGAGACCCGCGCGGGGCAAACACGTGTTCTGGGATAGATACAGAGCGTCCCGCTCGAACTTTAGTTCGGGTCGTTGATGACACTGATCGGACCGCTGACAGGGACAATCACGAAGACGAAGAAACACTCGAAGATGCCATCATTCAGGAACATTACAGTGATGTTATCCCTCATCGCAGCACCCGTATTCGAAAACCTATTTCGGAATGGCTATACAAGGGAGAATATTATACCGGTCTTGTTGTTGCTTATCCAATTCAAAATTATTGTGATATTTCCTCATTACCTACTCATCATTGTGCTTTTCTCAGTAAAATTGACCAATATCATGAACCTCAGTCGTACTCAGAGGTCGTGAATCAGCCCGAATGGATGTCTGCAATGCACGAGGAAATCTGCGCATTGGAGAAAAACCAAACATGGGACCTAGTCGATCTCCCTCGAGATAAGAAACCCGCCGGCTGTCAATGGATATTTAAGATCAAGTACAAGAGTGATGGGTCAATCGAACGACACAAAGCCCGACTTGTGGCAAAAGGCTATACTCAAACTTACGGAGAAGATTACACCGAGACCTTTGCTCCCGTAGCAAAACTTCATACGGTACGAATCTTCTTATCTATTGCGGTTAATCTTAACTGGGATCTATGGCAGATGGACGTCAAGAATGCTTTCCTCCAAGGCGATCTTGACGAAGAAATATACATGCAATGTCCCCCGGGATATACCAAGGGTGCAGGACAAGTATGTAAACTAAAAAATGCTATATACGGGCTCAAACAATCCCCAAGAGCTTGGTACCAAAAGCTCCATGATGTCCTCACCAAACATGGCTTTACCAAAAGCGAAGCGGATCACTCCTTGTTTTCAATTCAGGGGGAATCAAGTACAATTGTTCTTTTAGTGTATGTTGATGATATCATAATTTCTGGAAATGATCGTATAAGAATTGAAAACACAAAAGAGTATCTAAAACAAACATTTGATATTAAAGACTTAGAAGAATTAAAATACTTCCTTGGAATTGAAGTTACTTGTTCTACTAATGGTTTGTTCTTGTCCTAAAGAAAGTATACTCTTGAACTAGTGAATGAGAAAGGAAAACTAGGTGCCAAGCCGGCTAAGACACCTATTGAGGAGAAGCACAAGACTTATCGCGAGGGGGAATTTATATCCAATGTCGCCCGGTATCAACAACTCGTGGGAAAATTAATCTACCTCACATATCACTCGTCCCGACATCTGTTTTGTTGTAGGTCAAATCAGTCAGCATATGCATGCCCCAAGAAAACAACACTGGCATCTAGTGGAGAGAATTCTCAGGTATCTCAAGGGATCGCCGGGAAAACGAGTATGGATGGAAAGAAATGGTCATACAACAATCGTGGGATACTGTGACGTAGATTGGGCCGGGGACCAAACCGATCGAAAATCAACAACAGGATACTGCACCTTTGTGGGAGGAAATCTTGTCACTTGGAGAAGCAAGAAGCAGAACGTAGTTGCTCGTTCAAGTGCAGAAGCAGAGTACAGGAGTATGGCAAACACCACATGCGAACTCATTTGGTTGAGGGCTATTCTCCGTGATCTTGGAAGCGACTCAGAGGAACCAACCACCCTACACTGTGATAATCAAGCAGCAATTCATATAGCGAAGAACTCGGTATTCCACGAAAGAACGAAGCACATAGAAGTGGACTGCCACTTTATCCGTGAGAAAATCAAGAAAGGAATCATCTCAA
>CM071863.1:53284548-53300705 GCA_036759665.1 Gynandropsis gynandra
AAATTATGAAACACCTCCAGAGCAAAAGAAGATGGCTCGTGTAAAAGCAAAATACGATGCCAATGTACCGTATTTGATGGCATTAAGAGGCAAATGCGATGCTCAAAAGGATATTCGTGGTGATGACTTTGAACATTATAGGAGGCTTCCAGGGTGGTTGCACATGTTTATACAAAGAAATCCCGGATTTGTCGCAGATCTTCAGTACGACATTGATGGGAAAAGCTTAAAATACCTTTCTATGGCTGTCGGAGCGGCTATAAAGGGTTGGAAATACATGCGTAAAGTGGTTGCTGTGGATGCGACATTTTTGATAGGAGTGTATAAGGGAGCATTGGTTATTGCGACCGCGCAAGATGGTGAACATCACCAATATCCTCTTGCATGGAGAATAGTCGATAGAGAGAAGGACGAATCATGGACGTGGTTTATGTCAAGATTGAAACAGGTGATACCGGACCAACATGATGTCGTTGTGATATCTGATCGCCATAAAAGCTTGATCAAAGCAGTCAAAGAAGTGTATAAAGAAGCTGATCATGGTTTTTGTGCGCGTCATATATCGCAAAATATAAAGAGTTACGTTAATAAAAGCCATCGTAGAAAGACTTCAAAGGGTGATACTGTGGCAGAAATGTTCTGCAATGTGCAACAGCATACACAGAGAACGAATTTGAAGTGCTATTGAATGATTTGAAGGCCAGGTACAAAAAATGACTTTTGTGACTTTTATGACCTCTGTGACCCTTTTACCATTTGCGACCCTTGCACCTCTGCCACCCTTGTACCTTTTGCGATCCTTAGACCCCTACGACCCTTGTACCCTTGCGACCCTTGTACCCTTGCGACCCTAGTACCCTTGCGACCCTCGTACTCCTGCAACCCTTGTACCCCTTGCGACCCTCGTACTCCTGCAACCCTTGTACCCCTTACAACCCTTGCACCTCTGCCACCCTTGTACCTTTTGCGACCCTTAGACCCCCGTGACCCTTTGACCCCTGTGACCCTGATACCCCTGCGACCCTCGTACTCCTGCGACCCTTGTACCCCCTACGACCCTCGTACCCCTGCAACCCTTGTACCCCTTGCCACCCTTGTGACTGTTGTGACCTTTGTGGCAATTTTTGACCTTTCTGACCTTTGCGCAGGTATCCTAATGTTGCAAAGTATTTGGAGAAAGAGGAACTTGATCCCGTGAAGTGGGCAAGATGAAAATTTAAGAGGGAAAAGTACAAATTATTAACCACTAATAGCGTCGAGTCAATAAATTCAACGTCGAAGAAGTCGAAAAAATTTACGATCCTAGGGATTTTAGATATTTGTTTGGGAAAGACAGTGGAATGGTTCGATAGGTATATGTTGGAAGCAGCTACCGGTGATGATTCTCAAGAATTAACACCTTACATTGAGAAAACGTTACATGAACGGTTTTGACATGCATCCAAGTATAATGTTATTGAATTGAACAGTCTGAGTGATGAGTATGAGGTGAGAAATGAGATGGGTAGAAGATTTGTAGTGAGTCTTCAAAAAAGAACGTGTGAATGCAAAAATGTTTGATGTAGATAAGTATCCATGTAGTCACGCAATTGCGACAACACATAAAGTTGGTAAAGGTCACAAGATACCAGATCTATGTTCAAACTACTACCTTCGGGAGACATGGCGTTTGGCTTACCAAGAAACCGTGTATCTGGCTCCTGATTGCAGTGATTGGGACATTCCCCCTTCAGTGACTGAATTTACAATATTACCTTCTATGCTGGCTCAAAAAAGGCAAAGCGGGAGGCCTAAAGAGAATCGTTATCCTGGACCCGGTGATGCTCGGAGAAGTACCCCATCTTCGTCGAGACAAACCTCGTCTGCTTCTTCGAGACAAACCCCATCTTTGTCGAGACAAACCCCGTCTTTTTCGTCAATACAAAACCCATTTGTGTCGACACAACCCCGTCTTCTTCGTCGTTACAAACCCCATCTTCAAAAACCAACATCACTGACAGTGTTTGGAACGTGACAACCGAGACAACGACGATTTCAAAAAAAAGAAAGGTTTGTTAGTTAGTAATTGTGTAATACTATATTATTTGTATTATTTCGATTAAACATTTTGGGACTTTCATCGTTATAATTCGATAAATTCTTCATTATAATTCGACCCATGCGACCCTCAATTGGATTAAATTAGAACCCATCTGACTCATGCGATCTCATGCGAACAAATATGACTCATGCGACCAATGCGACCCTCAATTGGATTAAATTAGAACCCATCCGATATTTTATCATTGTTTATGCGTAAATTCGTCGATTTCGTATGTATCGATCATTATATGCGACCATACGACCCATGCCATTATCATTATGCCATTATCAATATGTCATTATCAATTTAGAATCAATATAGACAATAATATAAATAATATCGACATTTGAAAACAATGTTGAAAGTATTTTTTGAAATCTTGTCAAACTCATCCGACGAGTTCTTAAAACACTACTATCGCTTTTGAAGCACTGGCATTGGTTATACACAACTCAACTAAGGACACATGGGTCATAATCTGTTTTAATCATTGATTGACGTTGTAAATGTATTGTTTTGATTGGTCTTTTACATTTTATCATTATAAACACGTAAAATTCGTCGATTTCGCATGTATTAATCCTTATATGTGACCGTGCGACCAATGCAACAAATGCGACCCTCAATTGGCATCAATTAGTTTGACGTTTTAAATATATTGTTTTGATTGTTTTTTGACATTTTATCATTGTTTATCCGTAAATTCGTGAATTTCGCATATATTGATCCTTATATGCGACCCTCAATTGGCATTAATTAGTTTGACGTTTTAAATGTATTGTTTTGATTGTTTTTTTGACATTTTATCATTGTTAATCCATAAATTCGTCGATTTCACATATATTGTTCCTTATATGCGACCCTCAATTGGCATTAATTAGTTTGACGTTTTATCATTATAAACCCATAAATTCGTCGATTTCGCATGTATATGATCCTTATATGTGACCATGTCGCCCATGCGATCCGCCGAAAATTCCGTCACCAAAATTCCCGCCGAACTTTTCATCATATTTGAATTTTTTTTAAAAAAATAACATCTGCAGGTCATGCCTTTTCGAATTCCATATGACGACGATTCGATATCCATGTCATGTCTTTTCGAATTACAATCGTTTTCTTTTTTACAATAACGATATCCAGGTCATGTCTTTTCTTTGGACGTCTAATTTGCACGCTTTAACTTGAGGAGGGTATTAACGGGTACAATACGTGTGATTGATACGAGAATATTTCCGAGATCTTACTTAATATTTTGATGATATTCTACGAGATACTCGAGATATTATTTGATATCTCATTGAATACCGAAGATAGTCTCTAAGGTTGTACGAATATTCTGTGAGATTATATTTCCATTTCCGTGTGATATTGTATATCTATATAAGAAAACATTTCATGATTAATAAAATAATTAGAATTGATTCGATTTCTTTCAAGATGTAGTCACATAATTTGTCAATATCTCATTATAATCTCCTTTGTTTAGTTCTTTGTAGAATATTTATCGTCACAAGCATACAGTACCGCTTGAATCAAATGGTTACTCTGCTCACGATACATGTCCTCGATACCTAAACCCGCAACTCCACATGGTTAGAAACTAAATCATTAAACGATTCAAGTAATTCAGTACGTACAATATTCCTATTCTGTAACGAATGGAGTTGCATATGCAGCTGTGGTAACAGTTAAATATTGCTATCGCTAAATTTTACTAGGAAACTCTCTAGTATACCAAATATCTACAATCGTTATGCAATAAATCGTCTAGGAAAGAAAAATGGCTGACAATGTAGAGCTAATTGTGAATTAAAAAACAAAAGGATGAAAAAATATGTGGTTTTTAACTTAATAGCATGCCTTTTTCGATGCATCCTGAGCGTAAAGGTAGTACACACGGACAAGTACATCTAGCTGTACTCGGGCCACGCAGATATTGACTTTTAAAGAATCATTTAAAGAGTTTTGTTCTATGTCATAAATGTGAACAAGTTGTGAAACCAAAGGCGGCACAGCACAAAGTACTACGGAAGGGTGATAATTAATTGAGCATTATTCTGAATCTTGAGGTCATGAAGCACATGGGCCTTCTCATGATTTTGGAGACCAAGTTTGCACGACTCTGCAACAAACGCAATATATTAGCTGGACACAAGGGTACTTCATTAACACGATAATCACTTGGTGATAAAGTTTTGATAAAAGCATGCTAAATGCATGAATCTGGCAACTAGAAACAGGATCACCCCGCTACAGAAATCTCTAAACACATTGAATCATCGAAATTTTCTCCTGGCTCAGGCTCTACAGGATTAGTCCCTGTTTCAGGAGGCTTTTCTGAAGGCGTTGGAGATGGAGGTTTTTTGTTTACATTATAAGCTTTTTGATTGGCAACTTCCTCCTGCTCATTTACCTAAAGGACAAACGAAACTAACCGATGCCAAAAGGATTTTTATTAACCACCTATAATCTTATAAGTAAATTATTATGAGAAGAAAGGTATAATTAAGAGAACCAAAACAAGGGTATCTTACATTTTCAACAGTACGTAGCAGGCTTATATCAAGAAAGTTTGAGGCCCGAAACCTATCAGGCTTATGTTAGAAGTTTTATTGTTCTTCTCTTGTTATGAACTAGATGTTGGTATTGATTAAAATGGAGGTATGATTTTGTTATGAGTTTTCTTACAATTAACTCACAACAAATTAAAATAGCAAAGGAAAACGGATTTGTATTGACAAACAAAAAGAGAAGTTTTCAGTTATAAAATCCTCAATGCTCCCTTTTGAATACATTATTAGAAAAACATATTTTACGTACGGTCAAATCCATTCTCTATCTATGTGGAACGAAGGTTTTGGACCGATTTCAGACAGACGACATCTGTTCGCAAACAGACATCCGTAAATGTAATCTGCCCGTAACTTCGTCAAGAATTATGGACGGTTCAACCGAATTGAAATCCATACAAAAACTGCAGTCGTTTTACATATGAACTCGTCGACGAAAAACGATCCAGGAAACATAGTTGGTAAATCCCTCGGGAAAATTATCGGTAAAAACCACCGAGAATCCATCGAGAAATCCATTCGAAAGGGTCGTCAAGAGTCCAAGAAGCAGGATCAACATTTGTTACGAGGGTCGAGAATCATTGGTAAGAAAATATTAATTAATATAAAATATTTCATTATAAAATATAAAATATTAAATTACATAATAATTAACAAGATTAAAATATAAACATAACCTAATTTCAAGGCGAAGGCTAGAAAGGTTCTTCATTGTCGTATTGTAAATGTCTATCAACCGTTGGCATATTTGATTTTAAAGTTCATACTAGCCAACTAAGCTTTGATTTTGTTTGCGCCAATTCGCCTTTTGTTTCTTTGATTTCACTTTGGTTTGACTCAATGTTTTTCCAACTCTTCGGTTTTTCTTATATTTTATTTATCAAATACATTGCGTCAAATTAATCTGAACTCAATCATAACTAGATCTTCAAGATTTTTTTATATGACAATCTAAAAAATAAAACATATGCTCACATTTTTCATATTTTTTAAGGAATTTTAGACGCTCGTTCTGATACCACTTTATGAAGATTATAAGTTGATGATCACATTTTTCATTGAGTGCTTTTTTTCTTTCGTCTATAACAAATTATAATTAAATAAATTGATAAATATATATGTTAATATAATATATTTAAAGTATTCAAGAATTAGTACACACAAGTAAGTTGTATACCACAACGCATGAACGAGATCCATCTATATGTGAGCTTATCGCGAAGCTATCTTTATCAGTTTTGTAAGAATTACGTGTTTGCTTTTTTTTTAGATTTTGAGTATTTCTAATATGTGCACATTGTTTCCTATTTATTGAAAGCCATCCACAGAGGTTTTACTCTTTTCTCTCGATCAATTTTTATTTCGTTGACGAGATATTTCAATCTTAAATCTATAACCCGATTAAATCATGACTTAATAAGTCGTATAATTTTAGAATGCTAGTAAAATCTTTATTTTTTTATGTGTAGAAAAAGTTGATAATAACCAAATCAATAAAAAAAATTAGTTTCGTCGTATATAATATGATTAAATTATATGTTATCATTTAAGTTTTTATTTCAGTACCAAGGTGCGCCTTCTTTATGTCTCATATCAAGACGCGGAAGTTTATGTCGTTCTTCATCCATCGCGATTAGTTATTTTACGGTTGGATCGTTATTTTACGGTAAGGAAAAGATTTTTCTAGACCTTGAGCGTAAATGACTTTCTGATTCATTAAATCTAAAAATTTTGATCCTTATTTATTTTGTTGTTGATGCGATGTCGTTTGTCCATTTTCACTTTCTTCGAAATCATGTCCCGAACATGATCCTAAAGCACCTCCTCTTCCAAATCTACATGATATTCTATTTAAAAATTATTTAGAACTAAATCAAGAGATCCATGAGAAACTCTATAGGATTTATGAAACATTCAACGAGACTAGTGGACCAAATCACAAGACCCAAGGAGTAAAAAACAAGATCCAGGGACCAAGCACAACACCAAACAACCACTTAACGAGACTCGCAGAGAAAACCTCAAAAGTTAAAGACTAAACAATTAGACCCGTGGACCAAGCCACAAGTCTCAAAAACCATTCAACAAGACTCATGGACCAAGCCACGGTCCCAAGAACCATTCAACACACTCGTGAGCCAAACCATAGGACTTGTGGACTGAGCCACGAGACTCGATGTTGGTCTAAGAGATTGAGTGAGGGTGGTTGGGTGATGTCTGGGTAGAGGTGGTGATGGAGGCAAGAGTGGATGGACGACTATACTACGAGCGTTGAGAATCAGAGGTGAGGACTGAAGACAAGTATTGGAGGTGTTCCAAATGTGAGGACCGAAGGCGAGTCAAAGGAAAGGGCTGAAAAAGAACCAAAGGCGAGGGCCGAAGGCAAGCCAAAGGCGAGGATCGAAGAAAAGCCAAAGGCAAGGACCAAAGGCAAGCGAACGCGCGGACCGAAGTCGAGGGTGGTAATCAACGAGGAAATAACAAGCAAACCAAGGACATGCGATGTCAGAATGAAGCTACCATAGCAATATGGGGGTAAGGGAAGACATACTTAGGTAAAACGGTTGGATTAGAGAGGATGAGACAAGACGAAGGCGGAGGCATGGCAAGGCGATCAACATAAGTGGTGGAGTTGCAAACATGAATGGACTACGAATGGAACTAACAAACAAACTAAATAAGGGTTAGGGATTATTCTATTATTTATAAAAGGTTCCATACATATTCAAAAACCTGATGATAGTTTTTTAAATGGATTCTTGATACCTCAGAGTTGTGTCCTCTGTAAAAACATTTTTGGACAGATTCTCGATACACGTTCACAATTACAGACAAACTATTGACAACCCGTTTGAAATTACAAATAGATTACCAACTCATTAAGAAAATTCTTGAAGGACGATGTATCGTGTCAAGATAATTAGACATATTATAATAATCAATTCGGACTTCAAAATGGACATCGAGAATTCGTGTGGAAACAATTATCATTACCAATAGTCAATTGTTAGTCGTCTTCACTTCCATGAAATTTTTTCACACGGGCATAGTTTTCGTCCGTAATTTCCATACACGCGGGATGTCTGTCTGGAATTTCTCAACATACTAACGTGTTGTGTGTCATTTTTTTCGAACTTTTAGTCCATCCATTACACGAACAACAAATCAATACATTTAACATGAATCAATCAATTTTTCATCAGTTCCGCTATTTTCTTAATTAGATTTAAATTTTTCTTCGTGTTCTGTCATTCCAACTATTTCATATCATCATTTGCTTCAATTCGCTCAATTTATTATTGGACGATTTCATCAATTATCACCGCATCAATCGAAAAACTTTCGGTATTTTTTTTACGTTTGCATCGCTATTTGTTGGTATTCAAGGTTATCAATATATTTTTCCATTTGGAGTATCTTCATTGCAATAAATCAACTTCCAAAAGATTGTCTGGTGTACGAATATTAAATTTAACAAACTTGATGTGCTTGCGATACAAGAATAAAAGGTACATACTTTGCATATCTTTGCTTTGAATTGAGTTCTATGAAAACTAACTTGTTTATCATTGTTCCTCTTTTGATAATTGATCAAACCAATCACATAGAAATAACATCATCTTTAACCTGATATAACCTGCATAATTAGAAATAATGTTATAACTCAAGCTATCAAATCTTAATGGTTAACTATTAAAAGATTAAAATATGTAAACATGTATACTCCAATAGTAAGATTTCTCTCAAGATCCCTTAAAAGTTAGGTTTGTTACTCAAGTCGCAATAACTTTTGTCTTTTACATACACACCATAGTTCATTATTTAATTTTCTATGGTCATGTGTGTGAAAGGTTTAACCACGATAAAAATACATTGGACAATTCGTAATTTTCACATTGCATTCTTCATAAGTTCTCGCAACCAGAAAGGGTTAACTGATATATTGTTATAACTCCTACTATCAAATCTTTCAAATAGTTTATTAAAATGCATAAGTTACTTACATATTGTCTAATCCATGTAGAGAAATATTTTTCTTTTAGTTCTTGAAGTTGAGATTCATTTATGTTGACATATGTATTCTTCAAGATACTATCAAACATCCTACAATTATTACAACATTATAAATATTTCAAATTGAAATGAGTTATATATGCTATATATTAATTTACCTTTAAAAAAGGATTGAGATATACACCATTGAAAATAACATAAGTATGTAAATGTGTAGACCCTATTGTGATAAACATACATCATTTTTTTTCTAGCAGCTTGACCAATGCAAAAAAATTTCTTGAACATCTGGTACATGATATGAAAATGCCACACCAACATCAAAATATTTGTCTATATTCCTGCTCCTCGTTTGAATGTGTGGCTCAAAGTAGTATGGCTTAAAGAAGATATTTCCTCATTCACTTATTGTTCCAAAATTGAACCTTTTAGTCTACTTTTTGTTTTGCTTTTTCTTCAAATAAAACATAGATCGCTCAAATGGATACATCCAACGAAATTGAATTGGACCTCCTAATGAAGCTTTGTGAGGTAGATGAATTGTGAGAAGTTCCATAACATCAAAAAATGATGGTGGAAAAATCTTCTCCAATTTACATAGTATATTAACTATGTTACCTTCAAATTTTGAACCACATCCAAGCTTAAATTTCTCACACATAAATCATGAAAAAATTCGCCAAAACCCAAAACTAATGTGATGTAATTTTTATTGATAAACAAATTACAATAAATAACATATATACATATATATTTTTGTTCGAATTAAAAATACTCACAATTGCTTAATGTGCATTTTGTCCATAAAACAATCTAAGGGATTTTGTGAAGACATGAAAATCATGACTTTTCATTTGATAACTTCCTCATCAAATGTCAACACACCTTTCAACGTTAGATGCATAATCATAAATTCACATCATCGTTCAACCATTTCAACAATTTACTTTTCCCTCATTTGTCAATCTAAATAACAAAATTAAGTTTTTACCATTATCACTTACATATAACATCTTTGGGGAGCAATATTGTTTCAAATTCATGTGTGATTTAATATTATCCCTTGTATAAATATGATGTTTAACATAGTGGTGATGATGTTATCAAAAAATTATACTTTATGTGAATGATGTCAAAACACATCATAATAACGCCTCTAAACCGTGTGCATACCCGTAATTAAATATAGTTTTGTCAATTAAACAGTTTATCATTTACTCTGACATCCTACTTAGTCCTAACAAGAACCTTTTCAATGAAGTCGAGTTGACAACAAGCAAGGGATATAAACTCACAATAGAACTCCCTTGTTATGCCAACTTATTAGAACAAAAACAATTTATTCTTGAGTATGCCTCGATGAGAAAATCTCTATGACGTGTCGTAAAAAAATCTATCCGACCATGAGTGGGTTGTGTGACTTTTTTAAGTGATACCAACATAGAAAAACACCGTCAAGGGCAAGGAACATGGCATCGATGTGACGATCGGGTGCATAATGGTTAAGGAGGTTGAAAAATGTTGTGACTATAGCTAACCATCCCTTTAGCTAACACCCATGAAGATTGGCAGTTCAAGTCATGATGACGTGAGTTGACCACGTCATCTTTTCCCAATGATAAAGAGTCGTTGTATTTCCTTGAAAGATTTTTTCACCCATTCTAACACCAAAAAGATCAAAGTACGTGGACGGTTGGTTTCGTGATGCCTTTTCGTCGATGTACCTTTTTATGGATTGAGTGAAATGTCGATCTGCATGAGAAGTGATTCTAAGAAACGATGGATATCTTCCATCCCTTGTTCAAATGGAACCACCTTCGTCGTAGGAGATTGCTTGTCGATAAGGTTTTATTGAAATAGTGTCAAGGTATTCTCTTTTCTTGTTGTACATCTTGAATCTACTTCTTCAAAACATCGTTTTTTTTTCTAGCACAATGATTTTGTAGAGGTCAACCAATATAGTCCAATTGTTAGGAAAAGATTTATTATTCTCCTCTTAACAAGATGAACTAGCCGAGAATGGGTGTAAATATAAAAATTGAGAAATAATTACAAAGAAGTTGGTTTGGGGAGATCACCTCAACTCTCTAATACTCAACGGTTCTCAATTCCCTTTTTAGGGCATTGGTATGAGTATCCTATATATCAAATCAGGATCCATGATCCCAAGAAATTTCACTATGTTTGATAGTATCAAGAGACATTTAAAATTCTCAATTAATTTAAAAACTTTACTTTTATTTTTATAACTATTAGGTCGTTACATTTGTTGATCATTTGGAGAATAAATTGACTATTCTGTATATATTGCAACTCAATGTTTTATGTTTTTTCACAAAAGTTCCTTTAGCATCATATCAAAACACACCCACAAACTTTAAGTAATGCACATTTGTTATTCAATAGGTTGTCTCTAAGGCCTAACTTGGTAAATAAATAGACTATATTTTTGTTAGATCGGATATAATGGGTATCAATTTATTTGCTCTTTTTTAACTCTTCAGAATATGACAAAAGATTTGGAGAGATGTGCTCTTTCGTTGAGCAAGTCATGCGATATTATCATCAAATAATATCATTTGATCGATATTAGCAAAAATCCACATACTTTTTGTATGTAGCGAGTTATCGCTTTGAGACATACAGACTCGTTGTTACCTTCATGAAGTGCAATGACTTCAGTATGATATGAAGATATTACAACTAATGGATTTTTTTAAGTGTCACGATATCATTATACCTCCAATTGTGAAAAAATATCATGTTTTTGGTCGAACTTAATGAGTATCTAATAAATAACATGCATATACAAAACCAATTATATTATGTTTGAAATATTAAGATGGAAAAAACCTAGATCAACCATCCTCTATAAATAATAGTTGATATGTTAATCACTATCCAAAGACATCTTCAAGGGATGAATTATATCTTACCAAGAGTTAGTAGCAAATATTTTATTAAGTTAGATAAAGGATCTTGATGTTTTGGAATCTTTCATTGTCTATTCCTCTCTAATCACACCAAATTTTGCTCATAATTTGTTGTATATTTCAATTTCATTTTGGATTATTTTAGTTCTTTTTATGTTGTTTTGGTCAGTTTGTATTGTAGGTAACAGGGACTAAAGAATACACTTTAGAGAAACATGGTAACATACGACACAAAAATAAGCATCATAAAAAGATCATGCAGAAACGCTCAGTCCAAGTACTAGGATCGCTCAATTGAGCATATTGAATTTTGTTTCTCAAAATTTATAGAAAATATGATCAGATATAACGGTTAGTCACTCGATTATTAAAGTGCAACGAAAATATTCAATATGATTCGCTTGACCTGAGCATATGGCAACTTGGTCAAGCACTTATCCAACTAGAGATGTCGTTTGTACTAATTTCTTCATGCAACCCAAGCGGTTTGTTGCTCAATTGAGTGATCTACCCAAAATTTTTAAAATCGACTCCTACACAGAAGAAGCGTGAAACAACCAACTGCTCCGTTCGAGCATAGGCCAGCTGCACCGAGAAATTTTCCGAATTCACTCAAATTTTCAAGTTTTGAATTGTTTAAATGAAGGTAGGCTTCTCTATTAAAGGGGAATGATTATGACCATAAAGGACGATGGAAGAGGATGGGAAAAAAGAGTGAACAACTTTAGAGCAGATTAGAGGTTGACAAAACAATTCAGGATCATGCAAAAGAACAAAGACGTTATCCGAACTATGTCGAGGAACTAAAAGACCAATAAGAACGACTTAAAGGCAAGGTTATGGTAGCAACTAATCGAGATTGAAAATTCTAAACCATCTCTTTTAATTGTTCATTATTGTAATTTAGTTTTAATATGTAGATCCATAGGTTTGATCTTACTATAGGTTAGAGTATTGTGTATGTGAATTTAATGAACTTAATTATTGGAATTATCAATTATACTTCATTGTTTAATGAATTGTTTTTAATCTTTCAATTCGTGAATGTATCCCATGAATTGTACGTCAAATAGTTTAGTTCGGATGAAGACATATGATTAAGCTAGATCAATTGTATTAGATAGGCATGAATAATAATCATACGAAAGGTAGGTTAATCGGTCTAGGAGTGAGGATATTGAGTGCTAATGCATTTTTCATAAAGTTCAATGCGCAGATGTGAGATAGGAATTTGCATTGCAAGAGCAGGTAGGTTCCTGCGAGAGTAGGTAGATCAACGGAAGATGATTAAATTCCTCGTTAAATAAAAAATAAATTGATAAATAAATTATTTTAGGTTTATAATAAATAAATTGTGGCCATTTACTTGAAGTATAAATTAATAAGGTAGAATATTAGAATGATCCACTTGATGGATGAATTATTCCACATCTTTCTCATTGTATTTGTACCAAAAATGATGATGATTCATTTTTGACCATGACCGATAGATTTTTTTTAGAACAAGGAGTACATTTAATTTCGTGGGACTAAAATAGATTTTTTTTCCAGCAGATGACCATTAGAATTTTTAACTTCTTTACATCATTATTGAACTAGAGTGACCCAATCGGTCGTGCCAAATTTTAAATATGTTGATATATTTTGGGTTTAAAGTGACATATGATTTGTGAAATATTTTTTTGCCATATGTGTATTTTTCGAATTTATTATCGTGATATAAATATATTCACGATTTTCATGATTGTTGGTATGTATATGATAGTCATTTTGGCGTATATCAGTGAAACTCAATAAGTTTCTTTGACAATTTGGAGATAATAATGCATTATTTATTACAAGATTTCTCTCTAAACATCGTAAAATTAGTTATTTTTTAACGCACGATTAATTTTGTATTTCCATATATTGCAGTAACATTGGATTCATGTATTCTCAGAGAAACACTTTTTATCTTTGAGTGGAAATATAACTCCATTGGATTCATATGGGTTGTAGATTGACAGCTAGAAATATATCTCCATCATTTACCTTAGTGTGGCATGCCTTTTATAAATTTCATCGATATGAAAGATAGAAATATACGTGAAAAAAAGTGCATAAGTAATACTTAATTTTAGAGTACAAAAAGTTATAATCGTACATCAAGTCTTTTAAAAAAAATATAATCCAAAAGATTAATAATAAAATACATTTCTAAAACTACAAAAACAATAACAAACTACATGTCAATTTTCATTTATCTCTCTAGTCAAATTTAATTTTATGGATGATCACAAAAGTCTATAATGGTATATCAATAGAAAGTGATCGTTGAAGAAATGATCAATATATAAGTTGAAATTTTCGTCGATAATTTCAACCACTACAAAAAAACAGCAGTTTTCCAACGGACTCCGTTGGAAAGCGTCAAAATTCCGTTGGAAACAGCCGTTTCCAACGGACGCCAACGGATTTCGTTCCGTTGCGAAATATTCGTTGCAAATGCCGATCCGTTGCAATTCGCGACGGCGTGTCAACGGATAAAATCCGTTACAAATTTGCAACGGAAGGGGAACGGATTAAGCCGTTGGAATGTCAGTAACGGACGCCCGTTGGCAGTCGTTGTGACGGATCACCGTTGCAAACTTTGAACGGACGGCCGTTGGAAAGCAACGGCTGTTCGTTGCAAAATTAGGCGGGGAAAATCATTTTTGCAACGGATATCCATTGCCATGTGGCGGGATACTGCAACGGACGGCCGTTGCAAACTGGTGGGAAACGATTTGGCGGGAAACACCGCGCAACGGATGAGAGTTAGCATTGCCAACGGATGCCCGTTGGAAAATTTGAAAAAAAAATAAAAAAAATAAAAATATTTTTAAAACTAAATAAAAAGTTTTTAACTAAAATATTAAATTATCCACAAAAAACTAAAACTAAAACTACGTTACTCTATCCCATTACATATCGTTTAAATCGGCGGGCTCGATATCGTCTCCGTGATCGCCATCACGTCTAGAGGGCGTTGCATCTGAATCGGGAACCGGTTCTTGCTGCGACGTTGATCCCCTCCCTTGCCCCGACATCAACTCGATGACGCTCTCAAGGTGCTGCACTTTGGCTCGAGTTTCTCGAAGTTGTGATTCGAGATCTTCGATCCGCCGTTGTGAAAAACTCTCTTGCACCGATGGAGGTATCGTCGTGACGTCCTCGATTATATCCTTTTGAAGCGCTCCGAGACCGTATAGACGTCCCTTATACGGTCTCACCGACTACAAGATAAATAAGAGTAATGTTCGATTTTAATAAATTGTTTGATTAATAATTTACAATTAAAATAATAATATTTTACCTCTAAATAAATTTGGTCCTTTTGTGAAGGACTGAGGTCGTCGGGGTTTGAACCGTAAGCCTGAGATTGCTGTGTGATCTTCTCCGTCACAGCCCTCACGGTTCGGGCCGCTCGAGGATCGTTCTTCTCGCGTGGGTTTCTAATACCACTTCAAGAAGAGTCGGTTCTCTTTCCATCCGTTGCATCTACAATATAAAAGAAATTTTTTTAGATAAATATTTAAGTAATTAAAAAATCTAAATAATTAAAACTTTACCAATTCTTTTTTTCTCTTCGTAAAGGATTTTGATCCCGAAGTTTGGCGATGCGGACCATCTCCGGGAACTTTCTCACCGTAGCGATTTTTTTTTCCTTCTCGCTCTTGGCCTTGAATGCCGGGGACTCCCAGTGCTCGATCATTTTGTTGAACACCGCTTCGGTTGCCCATCGCGGTTTGCTGCTGTTAGCGTAGTAGTTACGCTTTGCGCCGTTCATCATTAGGCGCAATCGAACTTGCATGTCGTGCATCCACGCTGTGTAGATGCGCAACGTGTGGGTTCGACGCCATCTGTATAAACGCTGCAAATAAATTTAAAAAGTTATTATTTTTCAAATATATTCATAAATATAAAATTAAATTTTATTATTACACACTTACAACAAACGTGCGCCACCATCGCTGGCGCACAACTTCTGGCGTCACTTGCCAGGAGTAGAAGAGCTCGTCCTGTAACGACCCTTGGATGATGGTATTATTGGTGTGTTTTAACACATCATCCTCATCAAACCTGCATATCAAAATAAAAAGTTAGATAATAGTTACGAAATTTAAACAAAATTCAATACAATTATAAAAAATTTACCATAACGTTCCAGGAGAACGTTCGGGATCGATGATCGGAAAGGTTGGACGCCCATCGAAATCATCGATCAATGCATCGATGTCTACTACCATATCGTCCTCGTCGACAAATATCGGCGGTGTCGATACAAGAGACGAATGACGATATGGTGGTGGTGGCGGCGGGGGAGACGCTCCCGCGGAACCGGCCAACATACCTCCCAACCCTATAAATCGTCTAGGCCTCATTTTTTCTAATTTTTTCTAATGTTTTTTGAAAATCTGGATTTGGTTTTGTGTTGAAATAAGAACATTTCCGTCGCAATATATATATCGGATTTTCCAACGGCCGTCCGTTAGAATTTCCAACGGACGGCCGTTGGAAAATACGTCATCGCAA
>CM071863.1:53324074-53334668 GCA_036759665.1 Gynandropsis gynandra
TATTTTTATACGTACATGTGAAATGTTCTGATGAAAGACTTCCTACGTGGATAAAAGATTTGACTAATGGTCCCGCACGAAATGTCATGTGTTGGCCAATCTTGTTTACTCGCGGTTACACGTTCCACACGTACGAACACGGAAAACATAGAAGCACATACAACTATGGCGTTTGCGTTAATAGTGATATAGAGGGTGATAACTTCTATGGTATTTTGCACCAAATCATACAACTGGAATATTCATGTCTCGTTAGGTTGAAGGTTATGCTTTTTAAATGTCAGTGGTTTGACCCAACCGTAGGATGTGGAATACGAAAAAACCGTTGGAGAGGAATGGTGGGTCGTAGTAATGATCAAGCCATGAGGGATCATAAGCTCTGATGATAAAGAAGATCCGTTGCAACCCGATCATCCGTAACCGATTCGTTTAATTGATACAGATCGTGAGAAGATTCTTGCGAGAAATGACATAGACGGAGAACTCATACGCGATTATGAAGACGTTGAACCGGAAGATGCTGAAGATGAAAACGGTGATGAATTCAATGAACAAACGAAGGACGACTCGCCCATCGATGAATCTACTGAAGAAGAAATGTAAATACAATAATGTTTACTATGTGTAATAAATGTAGATGATGTGTAATGTAAATGACGTATAACGTCCATGAACGATGTTTGATGTTTGATGTATGATGTGTAATCGAACAATCGAAATGTTAATACAATCGAACATGTTATATAAACGATGTTTGATATATAACAAATTAAAATAATCTAATACCAACGTTGAAAATATTAACGGTTGCCCGTTGAAAATATTAACGGTTGCCCGTTGAAACACGAACTCGCCACCGACACTTAGAAAAAATGTCTGAATTTTCAATATTTCTAACGGTCATCCGTTGGGAATTTCCAACGGATGCCCTTTGGAAAACACGCTGTAAATTGGCCCGAGTTGGTGACCGGTGAGCCAGAGCGGGTGCACGTGACCCGCGCGTGAAAACCCTAAAAAAATTGAAAAATTAAAAATTAAAATTGAAGATGGTCTTTTAGGTCATTTTGATTATGAATCTTATAATACTTGTGAGTCATGTCTCATTGGTAAGACGACCAAATCTCCGTTTACTGGAATCAGAGAGAGCTACAGAACTCCTAGGACTGATACATACCGATGTATGTGGACCTATGAGGGTTCAGGCCAGGGGTGGATATTCGTACTTCATAACGTTTACTGATTATATGTCGAGATATGTATTTGTATTCTTGATGAGACACAAATCCGAATCTTTTGAAATGTTCAAGAGATTTCGCAGTGAAGTGGAGAAACAAACTGGAAAGAGTAAGGTGTTGAGATCTGACCGGGACGGTGAATATCTTAGTCATGAATTTGTCGATTATCTAAGGAAAAATGGGATTTTATCTCAGTGGACTTCTCCCGGAACACCACATCATAATGGTGTGTCCGAAAGGAGAAATCAGACTTTATTAGATATGGTCTGATCCATTATGGGGTTCACAGATCTTCCAATAAATCTGTGGGGTTATGTTTTAGAAGCAGCTGCTTACATCTTAAACAAGGTTCCCACTAAACCAGTCTCTAAGATTCCATATGAGATATGGAAGGGACGAAAACCAAACCTAAGACATATCAAGGTTTGGGGTTGTCCGGCCTTCGTTAAGAGACTTCAGCCAGACAAGCTTGAAGCTAGGTCTGACAAGTGTAGGTTCATAGGATATCCCAAGGAAACTATGGGTTGAATATTGACGAAAACTCGTTTTTCGTTTATTTATAATTATTAACTTTAAAAAATTACAACTTAAAACCCTAGACTATCAAAATATTACATAAATGGCATAATACTTTCAATCTCCCACTTGCCTTTACGTAATATCTCAAATAGTCGAAGTACATATATCACCATACACATACTTGCTCGTACATCTTATGTATTATCCCCAAAAGAAAACAAATACAATTATATTCTTCGGTGCTAGTGGATGAATATAACTGCATTCCACATTGATTGTCTAACAATCATAAGCAGATGTCGAGACACTCGTATGCGTGTGATCTCGTAGATTCATCACTGAACTGGTATTCAATTAGTCTTACTAATTAACTAATCGAGGTTGGCATCCAGCAACACTCCTCAATGACTAGATAGTGTGAAATAACATCCTTACTCTGTAGAACCATGGTAAAAGGACAATAATATTATTTCCCTCCATCTTTACAACTCCGGATAATCCTAGGACATGGTCTAACTGTCAATTCCTAATAGATTATCAACTATGTTTCATGCCTAACATAACTAACTGGTGAACGATCGCAAGAAACTCTTGTCTTCTCTCATTCAAATGCCATGGCCAAGGTATTTTCAGTCATTAAGTTACTGACAACATAGAGCTCCAACTCTTTACCTAGAGTTGACGGATTCCATCTCTATCAATCACTAACTGCACAAGCATCTAATCATTCCCAATATCCTTTCAACTTACATCCCAAGACATAAGGTGTCCAGAATCAAAGAATGGTAGATAACTTGTCAGTTACCATGTTGATCTGAGGTCTAAAGAAATCATAATATTCTTCTAATCCTTTTAGAGAAATTCCTATTGACAGTTCAATGGTAATGCAACCATTAGAAATTCTCCCTTAGGGTCACTTCAATGATCACATCTCTATGTGCATCATCCATACATGTGATTTAGTAAAAGAGATCTACTAATTTCTATCAAATAGAAACCATCACATCCATGTTGATCTATCCGGATTACTAACGTCCAATTAGTTATCCTATGATCAAGAACGATTTAGATTAAGTTTTACCAAAACTTGACTCTCTTTATCACGATCTCTATCATGATGACAAGTTTCTAAACTTAATCATGGACTCTATCATACTAGCTATGAAAATATATACACATATATATTATGAAAATATCATTAAAATGATAAAATAATGTCATTTCATTTATTCATAAGTGTTCAAAATACATGACATAAAAATAGCTCTTAAATAGCTACAACAATTGTACTATTCTTAGAACTAATTCCAGCATGTCATGTTCTTCAATCCAGTCTTCAATTTGTGCTTGTCAAACTCATTTGAACCAAGCGCCTTTGTGAGTGGATCTGCTGCATTTTCTTTTTCTTCTACCTTCTGGATTTGAACGTCTCCACGCTCAACAATTTTCCTTATTAGATGGTACTTCCGCAGAACATGCTTCGATCTTTTATGAGATCTTGGTTCCTTTTACTGGGCTATTGCCCCGGTATTATCACATAATAAAGGAACTGGTTCCTTTATCGAAGGTACCACACCAAGTTCAGTTATGAACTTTCTCATCTAGACCGCTTCTTTAGCAGCTTCACAAGCCGCTATGTATTCTGCTTCAGTAACCGAATCAGCTACAGTAGCTTGTTTGAAACTTTTCCAACACACTGCACCCTCATTCAGACAAAAGATATACCCCGATGTCGATCTGCTATCATCCTTATCGAACATAAAGCTGGCATCCGTGAATCCTTCTAACTCTAAGCTAGAATCTCCATAAACGAGGAATTAGTCTCTAGTCCTTCTCAAGTACTTAAGAATGGTTTTCACCAATTTCCAATGTTCTTCACCGGGATCTGACTGATACCGACTCGCTATACTTAGGGCGAAGGCTACATCAGGCCTCGTACATGTCATGGAATACATGATGGCTCCCACTGTGCTAGGTTATGAGATCCTACTCATGTGTTCTTTCTCTTCTTGTGTCTGAGGACAATCCTCTTTGGAGAGAGTAATTCTAGTGCCTATCGGTAGATAGCCTCTCTTGGAATTTTTCATGTTATACCTCCTCATGATGGTATCAATGTACTGGGACTGTGATAGTCCAAGCAACCTCCTTGATCTATCTCTATAGATCTTTATTCCCAGAATATAGGTTGCTTTTTCTAGATCTTTCATGGAGAACTGTTAGGATAACCAAACCTTAGTCTCCCGCAATGTTGTTTTGTCATTTCCTATAAGTAGTATGTCATTTACATATAACACAAGGAAAATGACGATGCTCCCACTGAGCTTCTTGTACACACAGGGTTCTTCATCGCATCTAACAAAGTTGAACTTTTCAATTGCTTTGTTAAAGCGAATGTTCCAACTCCGAGAAGCTTTCTTTAATCCATAAATGGATCTCTATAGCTTGCATACCATATTACTATAGATGACAATGTGAAACCCTCAGGTTGAGTCATGTAGACTTCTTCCTTGAGCTCTCCGTTAAGGAAAGCTGTTTTCACATCCATTTGCCATACTTCATAATCATAGTGCGCAGCTAGAGCAAGCATAATCCGAATAGACTTGAGCATTACCACAGGGGAGAACTTTTCTTCATAGTCAATCCATTCTCGTTGACTATACCCTTGGCAACTAGACGAGCTTTATACGTCTCTACCTGCCTGTCTGCTCCAATTTTCCTCTTGTAAACCCATTTACAACCTATCGGTTTGGAAGCTTGTGAAGATTCAACCAAAGTCCAAACTTTGTTGATCCTCTTAGATTTCATTTCGGATTCCATGGATTTCCACCATTTCTCAGAATTTGGGCCTTGCATAGCCTCTTCGAAAGTCAACGGGTCGTCATCTCTATGACCGACCACGTCCTCTTGTACCATCAGATTAAGTCTGTTAGGTGCACGTCGAGAACGTGTTGTCCTTCTGAAGAAAGCCTGTGTAGCAGGTTCAACCTGTACTGGGATATCTTGTTGGGCTTGTTCCTGAACAGGTTCCTGAACTTGTTCCTGAATGGGCACTGTCACTTCAACATTTGAAGATAAGGCGCCGGAGCCTAACAACATATCTCTCAGCCAAGATTGTTCATTTGAAATCTCATGTCTATGAGCTTGCATTGGTTCCTCGGGTTCTTGAGTCTCATCAAGAACTACTTTCCCACCATGAATTCCTTCATCAAGGAATTCCCTTTCAAGAAAGGTTGTCGTTCTGGCCACAAACACTTTGTGCTCAGACGGGTGGTAGAAATAATATCCCATAGTTTCCTTGGGATAACCTATGAACCTACACCTGTTAGACCTAGCATCAAGCTTGTCTGGCTGAAGTCTCTTAACGAAGGCCGGACACCCCCAAACCTTGATGTGTCTCAGGTTTGGCTTACATCCTTTCCATATCTCATATGGTGTCTTTGAGATTGCTTTTGTGGGAACTTTGTTTAGTAGATAGGCAGTTGTTTCTAATGCATAGCCCCACTGAGACAAAATCTCATTTTTCCTTAGATAATCGACAAATTCATGACTAAGATATTCACCGTCCCGGTCAGATCTCAACACCTTGATACTCTTTCCGGTTTGTTTCTCCACTTCACTGCGAAATCTCTTGAACATTTCAAAAGATTCGGTTTTGTGTTTCATCAAGAATACAAATCCATATCTCGACATATCATCAATAAACGTGATGAAGTACGAATATCCACCCCTGGCTTGAACCCTCATAGGTCCACATACATCGGTATGTATCAGTCCTAGGAGTTTTGTAGCTCTCTCTCCGGTTCCACTAAACGGAGATTTGGTTATCTTACCAATGAGACATGACTCACAAGTTGCATAAGATTCATAATCGAAATGACCCAAAAGACCATCTTTATGCAACATGTTTATCCTCTACTCACCGATATGACCAAGTCTACAATGTCAAAGGTACGTCTGTCTTTGACGATCATCTACCTTTCTCTTATGGCTCGAAACATGCATGTTAATTTGTTATACATTAACATCGGGTAAGATATATAGTCCTTGTTGCAAATAACCATTCACACACAAATCATCATCATGATAAATAGAGCAAATGTTATTATTAAAAACTGTTCGAAATCCCCGTGTATCAAGCATAGAAATAGAAATTATGTTCGAAAAAAATTTAGGAACATAATAACAGTCGTCTAACAACAAGGTCTTGCCCGTAGGCATAACAAGGGAAATTGATCCTATGGCTTGAGCAACAACACTTGCGTCATTTCCAACCTTCAGACTGAACTCTCCTTTCCTGAACCTCCTACTGATCCTCAGCCCCTGCAACATATTGCAGACGTTAAAACGGCTATCGGTATACAATACCCATCTAGACGAATCAATAGTAGTTAAGGAAATCATGAAAACATTTTCCATGAGTATCTTACATGGCTTCTTGCCCTTCAGAGACTGCAGGTATTCTTTGCAGTTTCTCTTCCAATGCCCTTTCTTCTTGCAGAAGAAGCACTCAGCATCAGCTTGGTCAGATTTGCCCCTTTTCCCCTTAGGTATGGTCACACCACCCTTGGGCCCATGGAGCTTTTTCTTGGGCCTTTTGTTGCCCTTGTCCTTCTTAGAAGAAGAGCCGACCATCATTACGGCACTAAGTCCCTTAGACGTCTCGGACATTGTCTGACTTTCATAGTCAATCAGTTGGTTCAGCATCTCATGCAGATCCATGTCCATCTTGTTCATGTTAAAGTTAACAATGAACGGAGAGAACGTCTTAGGCAATGACTGCAAGATCGGATCTTGAGATAACTCTTTGCCCAGTGTGCACCCCAACTTCACAAGCTGTTCAATAAGACTGATCATCTTACGAACATGGGGTCCCACTGGAGAGTTCACAGACAATCTGGACTTGAACAGAGCCTTCGACAACTGATATCTTGTCGTTCTACTCTGTGCACTGTACATCTTCTTAAGATGCGCACTGATAGCAGTAGGATCCATATCCTCATGCTCGCGCTGGAGTTCTGAACTCATTGAGGCTAGGATGATACACTTTGCAACGTCAAGGTCATCATTTTGCTTTGTCCAAGCTAACAAGCCATCCGCATCGTCATCAGCAGGTTCCTTGATAGGGTTCTCGATCGAATCGAGTATATTCTCCTATTTGAGGACGATCTTAAAGTTGCGGTACCAATCATCGAAATTTTCCCCAACAAGCTTGTGGACATCGAGAATGGCACGTAGGGAAATTGAAGACATTTTTCGGGAAACCTGGAAGGAAAAATTGCAACATTTATTAGAACACTTATTTAATCAAATAGATATGGACTTTCATCTAAATGATTATTTTACTGAACAATACTATAGTAGTATTCAGAAATCGTATTTCTTTAAGTAATATCTCCTGAACTAATCATGCATAAGCCCTCTGGTAGTCAGGTCGTTTCTTAAGCATATTAAACATGTTGATTTTAATATGACTCTATATCACATAGTCACCTGGTAGTCAGGTCGTTCCTATTGATATAGTTGAGTTCATCATTCAGCTCATGGTCAGATAGCAATTAAGGTTATGTCCCGCGGATAGTCCAGGCGTTTACAAAAACTAATTGATCCTCCCACTAAACATCTGATGTCATAGATGTATGAATCGAATTCTTGAACTACATGTCTCCTGGTAGTGAGGTCGTACCATGTAAACGAGAACCTATTCAAAACATCTACGATTAAGGAAAAGCCTAACGATAAACAATTTATCGTTTAAGAACTCAATTATTAATTAAAATTCTTAATTTTAATATGGCTCTATATCACTTAGTCACCTGGTAGTAAGGCCGTTCCAATCGATATAGTCGAATTCATCATTCAGCTCATGGTCGAATATCAATTAAGTTTATGTCCCCCGGATAGTTTAGGTGTTTACAAAAACTAATTGATTCCTCCTACTAGATATCTGATGTCATAGACGTATGAATCGAATTCTTGAACTACATGCCTCCTGGTAGTCAGGCAGTACCATGTAAACGAGAATCTATTAAAAAACGTCTATGATGAAGGAAAAGCCTAACGATAAACAATTTATCGTCTAAGAACTCAATTATTGATATTTTAAAACTAAAGTTCTTTAATTTTAATTTTAATTCAAATTTTTTTCTTTTATTTTATTTTCACGCGCGGGTGACGCACACCCGCTTGGACTCACGCGTCGCGCTCGCTCGTGCAAGAGAGAACCGCCCGCTTGGGCATGGACGACGAGCCCCGCTCGGGCTGAGAGGACCGCCGCCCGGGCATAGACGATGAGCCCCGCTCGGGCTGAGCGATGCGCCCCGACCAGGCTAGGGTTTCCAAAACCTTGTGTCGCTGCCCCTTTGGACGTCCGCTCGGGCTCGAACGAACTGCCCGCTCGGGCTCGATCTAGGGTTAGGGTTTCCTCAACTCGATTTTCGACCGCGCCATGCAGGGCTGACAACCCGCTCGGGCCTAGACCGTGCGCCCGCTCGGGCCTTCGTGAACCATCGGCTCGGGTGAGAGAGGGGTGGTTAGGGTTTCTGTAACCCTATTCCCCTTGCACCGCACCCTTCTGCTCGATGGTTCCTTGCCGCGACCGTCACGACCGCCGCGACCACTCGTGCGCCACTTATCCCCGCCCATCGCCTGCCGCCGGCTGTGAAGAACCGTTGGGCGAGCATCGGGCGCTCGAGGAGAAACGCTCGCGCACCGCTCGAGAAGGAACGCTCACGCATCACCTCCCTCAGCCCCCGCGCAGCGCCTCCGTCTCACCGTCGGTCTCTCTTGCGTCGCGCCGACCATGGCCTAGGACGCGTCAGCCGACCCTTCACCTGCGACCGACGACTCTCGTCCGGCCGGCTAGGGTAATCCTAAACATGCATCCAGATGCTCTGATACCACTGTAGGGTTGATTTAGGTGCGGAAACGTGTTTTATCAACCCGATTATAGATCTAGTAATATTTAACGAGTAGTTTTTCGGGTTTTAATGAACTACGGAATTAGAAACGATTTCATAGTACCTGTAGCATTGAACGTGCAACAATCGGATACAAGACTTGATAATGCAAGCCCTCTGCGCATATCCACGCCGAGATCGGATCTGCTTTGATGTGGAATTCGGGAAGAACGAAAACTGTTTTTCGTTCTTCGGTTTTCTTTCTGACGGCTAGGGTTTGAGTTTTAGAATACTAATAACGAAAACTTATTTTTCGTTTATTTATAATTATTAACTTTTAATAATTAGAACTTAAAACCCTAGACTATCAAAATATTACATAAATGGCATAATACTTTCAATTTCTACCACTCGTCTGAAAACAAAATGTTTGTGGCCAGAACGACAACCTTCCTTGAAAGGGAATTCCTTGAGGTAGGAATTCATGGTGGGGAAGTAGTTGTTGACGAGATTCAAGAACCCGACGAACCAACACAAGCTCATGGACATGAGATGTCAAATGAGCGTTCTTGGCATGGTGATACAGTGTTAGGCTCCGACACTTCAACTTCAAATGTTGAAGTAACAGTGCCCGTTCAGGAACAAGTCCAACAAGATATCCCAGTGTAGGTTGAACCTGCTACACAACCTTTTTTGAAAAGGTCAACAAGTTCTCGACGTGCACCTGACAGACTTAATCTAATGGTGCAAGAAGACGTGGTCGGTTATAGAGTTGACGACCCATTGACTTTCCAAGAGGCCATACAAGGCCCAGATTCTGAGAAATTGTGGAAAGCCATGGAATCCGAGATGGAATCCATGAAGATCAAGAAAGTATGGACTTTGGTTGATTCTTCACAAGCTTGCAGACCGATTGGTTGTAAATGGGTTTACAAGAAGAAGATTGGAGGAGACAGGCAGGTAGAGACCTATAAAGCTCGTCTAGTTGCCAAGGGGTATAGTCAACGAGAAGGGATTGATTATGAAGAAACGTTCTCCCTTGTGGTAATGCTCAAATCTGTTCGGATTCTGCTTGCGATAGCGGCGTACTATGGCTATGAGATTTGGCAAATGGACGTGAAAACAACTTTCCTTAACGGAGAGCTCCAGGAAGAGGTTTTTATGATTCAACCTGAGGGTTTCACGTCGCCAACTCAAAGTCATATGGTATGCAAGCTTCAGAGGTCCATTTATGGACTCAAGCAAGCTTCTCGAACATGGAACATTCAGTTTAACAAGGCAGTTCAAGAGTTCAACTATGTTAGATGCGATGAAGAGCCTTGTGTGTACAAGAAGTTTAGTGGGAGCACGGTTGTCTTCCTTGTGCTTTATGTGGATGACAAATTGCTCATGGGAAATGACATTCCGGCGTTGCAAGAGACGAAGTCATGGTTGTCTGATCAATTCTCCATGAAGGATCTAAGAGGTTGCTTGCATTGTCACAATCCCAGTACATTGACAGTGTCGTGAGACGATACAACATGGAAAGTTCCAAGAAGGGCTATCTACCAATAGGCACTATAATTTCTCTTTCTATGGAGGATTGTCCTAAGACCTCGAAAGAAAAAGAACGCATGAGTCAGCTTCCCTACGCTAGCGCAGTGGGAGCCATCATGTACTCTATGACGTGTACTAGGCCTGACGTAGCCTACGCACTAAGTGTAGTGAGTAGATATCAGATAGATCCTGGTGAGGAACACTGGAAGGTTGTTAAGAACATCATTAAATACCTGAGAAGGACTAAGGACCAGTTTCTCATTTATGGTGGTTCTAACTTGGAGTTAGAAGGATTCACTGATGCGAGTTTCTCGACAGACAAAGATGACAGTTGGTCCATTTCAGGCTATATATTTTGTCTGAATGGAGACGCAGTAAGTTGGAAGAGTTCCAAGCAGGCTACTATAG
>CM071863.1:53334754-53355986 GCA_036759665.1 Gynandropsis gynandra
CGGAGCTATTGCTCAGGCGAAGGAACCAAGGTCTCATCAGAAATCGAAACATGTTCTGCGGAAGTTTCACCTGATACGAGAGATCATAACGCATGGAGACGTGCAAATCCAAAAGGTGGATGGAAAGGAAAAAGCAGCAGATCCGTTCACGAAGGTGTTTGGGTCAAAGGAGTTTGATAAGCATAAGCTGAGGATCGAATTGAAAGAGATGACTAGCTGGCATTAGTTTATATACATGTAGCGAGTTGTAATTTAGACATCGATTTCATTTTTAATAATATATGGCATTATTTTCATTTGATGAATTTTTATAAGTGTATGATAGAGTCCAAGATTAAATCTGAAACTTCACATATGATAGAGATCATAATAAAGAGAGTCAAGTTTTTGGTATGATTTAATCTGAATTGTTCTTGTTCGTAGGATCTCTACTCGGACTGCAGTGATCCGGAAAGAACAACATGTATGTGATAAGTTTCTATGGTGATAGAAATCAGTAGATCTCTTTTACTGAATCACATATATAGGTGATACACATGATGATGTGATCACTGAACTGACCTAAAGGGAGAAATGTTTAATGGTTAAATAACCAATGTACTCTCACTAATAGGGCTGGACAATACGGTTCGGGTTTTAAAAATCGAACCGAACCGAATTTTTGTATTTCGTTTGGTTTGGATATATTTAAATTATCCGATTGGATATGAATATATAAAATCCATTGGGTCTGGTTCGGTTCGGATAATAACCGAAAAATATCGGTTATCCGATCGAGTATTAAAATATATTAACAAAAAAGACATAACTCCTAAATTTTTCTGTCTTCACGCTATTCTTATTCTCTCTCATGTTGTTCTTCTCTCTTCACGCTCTTCTTCTTCTCTCTTCAGTTTGTTAAGCTTTTTTCCCTTTAGTCTCACCCGACAATTTCACCCACTTATCGACTTCACCCGGCGATTTCACCCACCTATCGATACATCTTTAAATTTTAGTAAATAATACATTTTTATACTTAAATAAGTTAATGTTTTTCAAGATATTGTCGTTTTTATGTTTAATTACGTTCTTTATTTCGTTATATCTAACCTTTTTTACACAAGAGTGGTTTCATCTTAATTTTTCAATAAACCAAACTAATATCTAAATAATAACCGAATTAATATCCAAATAATAGTCGAACCAAACCGAATGAATTAGAGTTCGGGTTATTTTGGTTATTATTTTTTGTACATACAATCGAACCGAACTGTTATAAAACCGAACCGAACTGAACCGATTTAAATATGGTTATAATATGGTTATTATTTATAGAAATCCGAATAAACAATACCCATCATAACCGAACCGAAACCCATACCGAAAACCGATTTGACCAGGCCTAGTCACTAAGATTTCTCCAGATAGTTGGATAGTTAGTTTTTCCTTAGATCTGAGATCAAAATAGTAACTAACATCTTATCTATTATTCTTTGATTCTAGACACCTAGTATCTGAGAGTACTAGTTGAATAGATATTGGGAATAATTAGATATTTGCATAGTTAGTGACTGGTGAAGATGGGATCCATCAACTCTTGGTAAGAGTTTGAGCTCTATGTTGTCAGTAATCACAATGACTGTACGAATCTCTGGCCAGAGTACATTGAATGAATGAAAAAAGGTGTTTCTTAGGTTCATTCATCAGTCAGTTGTGATTGACATGAGACCTAGTTGATGATCCGTAAGGCTGACAGTTATGACCATGCCTAGGAAGCATCCGGAGCTATAAAGATGGAAGGAAATACTAACGTCAACTTCACCCTGGTTCGTTTTGGGTAAGGTTGTTACTCAAATGAGTAAGGATGTTACTTCATGCTATCTGGTCGTTGGGGAGTGTTGCTAGACGCCAACCTTGATTAGTTAATTAATGGAGATTAATTGGCTACCGGTTTAGTGATGAACCTACGAGGTCACACACATACGATTGTCTCGGTATCTCTTATGATTGTTAGACAATCAATGTGGGATGCAGTTATATTCATCCGCTAGCACTGAAGAATATAATTGTATTTGGTTTTCTTTTGGGGTTAGTATATAAGATACGGGCAAGTGTGTGTATAGAGATACATGTACTTCAACTATTTGAGATATTACGTAAAGGCAAGTGGGAGATTGAAAGTAATATACCTCTTATATAATATTCCTACAGTCGCGGGTTAAAGTGGAATTATTAAAAAGTTAAAAATTATATAAGAAACGAAAAACGAGTTTTTGTGATTAAATTACCCAAACGCAGAATCTAAACCCTAATAGCCGTAAAAAGAAAATGAAGAACGAAAACAATTTTCGTTCTTCCCGAATCTCGCATCAAATGTTGAAAGCAGATCCGATCTCGGCGTGGATACGCGTAGAGGGCTTTTGCTATCAAGTTTTGCATCCGACGATCAGACGTTCAACGCAAAAGGTATTACGAAATCGTTTCTAAATCTGTTTGTCGTTGAAATCCCGAAAAACCAATCGTTAAACATGACTAGATCTCATATTTGGGTTGATAAAATACGCTTTCGCATCCCAAATCAACCCAACAGAAATTTCACATTCAACCATTTCAACAATTTATATTTCTCCTCATTCGACAATCTAAGTATCGAAACTGGAGCTTTATCGTTATCACTTATATGTAACTCCTTCCTTGAGCAATACTCTTCTAGATCTTTGTGTGATTTAATATTATCTTTTGTCTTTCTTGTGACATTCAATACCGTGTTGATGATATTACCGGTTTTTTTTCTTTATGTGCTTGACATCAAGATTGTGTCGAAGATTCAGATTTTTCTACTACAGCAGATCCCAAAATATGCTATTCTTGTACCACTTATGAGTAATTCCATAACCACCAATTATCGGATGATTGTTCCCTCTAGAATCTAGGAACACCCAAAACAAGTAGTCGTTCATACAAAAGATCTTTTCCGGTCAAATCTAAAGGAGGAGATTTTTGCTACTATATTCCTTTTTAAAATTTCGCTTATTGCACCGTAATGTATCATCACCAAGAAAAAACGACACTGACAATTAAACCAACTTGTCTTTCGTCCATATTTGAACTGAAAAATATATGTTTCGCCCATGCAATATGGACAAGCCAATCGACCATGCGTTGTCCATCTAGATAACATACCATAACATGAAAAATCACCTATCATCCACAAAAGACACATCGTAATATAAAATTTTGTCGCCTCGAAACGTCGTACGCTTGAATTTCCTTCCATAATTCTTTTAATTCATCAATTAGTGGTTGAAAAAATATCCTAACTTATTTTCAGATGATTAGGCCCGAGAATCAGAATTGTTAAGAATAAAAATTCTTTTTTTTTTTCATGCACATATCATGTGGTAAATTGTACGGTGTTATAATAACGGACCACAACGAATAATTCTTCTCAGACATCCTAAATGGATTAGATCCATTAATACAAAGGCCTAAATAAACATTTTGACTCGGCTGCAAAATCATGATATACATTGTTAAAGGGTTTCCACGCCTTACCATTTGAGGGATGACACATTTCTCATTCACGAGTTGAATGTTCAACATGTCATCTCATGTCGCTTGCGGTCTTCTCAAATTTAAAATCTTTTGATTCTACTTGTATTTGGTAAATACTGCATACGATGATACATAACCGATTTTCTATTTCTTGTAAAATAAAACCGATCTTTTCCACAAAATCGATAATTACTCAAATTTGATGTCTTTTTCCAAAAAATATTGATTTGTCTTAACAAACATCAATCTTTTGATACAATAATAAATCCAATGATCTCATCATCTTCTTTGTCTCACAATGACTCTACTGCTTTATTATCTTCAGGCAAATAATCTCTCACTAATTGCGATATAAAATCCATGCAATTCTTAGAAATATTATTTTCAGTCTTCAAAGTCGTCAAACAAGCAGATATAGACAATTGTGAAAGGCCCGTTCTACAACCATCATAAAATGGATGCCTAGCACGTTCTAACATTTCAAAAAAACCTTTCGCTTCTTGATTCAGATCGTTTTCACCGAATACATTTTGCACCATTTCCACATAAGAGTTTATTTCTACATCTTAAGAATTCTCAAACATTTAATGATGTACAATACTCCTACTAAAATCTTCCACAACATTATTAGGTCGTGGTGCGAAATTCTCTCAATGAGATAACCGCATGAAATAATTCGAAGTAAAACCTTTTAAATAAAGATTTCCAAACAATTCTCTCATTAACAAGTTTTTCATTTTTGCATTTGATGTATGGACAAACCAACTTTCTAGTTTCTTTATAAACTTGTTGATTTGTCGTCATCATCATAAACTATATAACGCCTTCTATAAACTCTTTCGGTAACCTTGAGTTTCTGGATTAATTCTTTTGTATATTCATTATCCAGAAATCAAAATATTCGATCTCGATGATGATGTCATTATAATCAGAAATAATAAGAAGATATGTAGTGAAATATATGATAATTGTGTGTGAGAAATGAATGAAGGTAACATGGGGTAAAATAGATAATTTCTAAACCGATTAAGGATGAATTACAGACCAGGACTAATGTTTTCCGATGAGCCATCTCGAAAACGTCCCTAAATCCAAACAGAAGACAAACACTTTTACTGTCTGGAAATTTGCCGCCAGACACTGTTTTAATCCGTAATTTTACGGACGGACGTTGTTGCTGTTTGCAAATTTGCGGACAAGCACTGATCGTGTCCGTAATTTGCAATGACCTGCATTTCCGTCTCAAATCTGTCCAAAAATATGGACTACTTGTTAACTTCTGGTTTGTCCGCAAATTTGCAGACGGATTACAAACGAAATTGATCCATCCGCAAATTTGCAGACAGATTAATCTAACCAAAAATTCCGTTTGGAATTTCTAAATTTCTAGTAGTGCGAGCCATTAGCCTCGACATCCATTGATCAAGAACTTTGGAACAATTTGATTGTAACTCTTTGATTTGGAATTGACGATCGTCAAATCTCTTAGATTTTCGCTTATGTAATCTTCATTCATCATATCCTTGCGTCAACCACTAGTATCAATCCACAATCTAATATCAGAATCCCTAAGACAAAATGGCTCAACCGTATCAACCCCGAGTTTGAAATACAATAAAAAAATCTGGTGTTTGATGCTTGGTTAGACACCCCTGGAGATCCATTCGAATAAGATAGAGTGAATAGCTTGAGGTAGCGATGGAGGCAAGACGATAGAAGATTTTGAGCCCGTCGTAGGGGTTGGAGTTTTCGCTGCAATATTCTTCTTTGGAGAAGGCACTAGAGAGAGCCGCCTCCTAAGTCTACAAGAAGAAATCAGTGTCGACATATGAACCACCGCGGAGGAGATCAAGAGATCGCAACATTTGAATCACGCAGAAGAGATCAAGAGACCGATTCAAAACAAAAACCCTAGGATTTTAGAGATCGCTATGGTCTTTTTGATAGGGAGAGTATCAAATTGAACGATTTTGAATGCACCATTGAGGTTTATTAGAAAAGATATAGGGTTTCTTCGTTTAAAAAGTTTTGAAGAAGAACACATAAAGACAAAGGGCCCGACTGGTGGAAACGCAGCGTTTGCGCTTGCGTTTGGCGGCGCTTGCGCTTGCTTTTGGCAGCGTTTTGTTTCATTTTGTCCGAATGGTGAAAACGCTGCGTTTGCGGGCGACTGCAAGTATAAGCGAATGGTAGAAAACTGTTGCGCTTGCGTTTTGAGCAAAATTACCAAAATAGACAATTGTTAATAAAATTTTCTATTTATATATTTTTTAATTATGATTTTCAAATATTTGAATATACAATATATATACATATATATCTATATTTATGATTATAATCATATATATATATATACACTTGTGTCCGTACTTAGCCATACAGTACACATCAGCTGTGCCTTTATCATCTCTCGTCTTCATTGGATTCATACCTTCAACACTTAGAATACCAAGCTCTACGATACCCATCAATGGCTTCCACAGTTGCTTACTCGTTGGCCTAAAATCACTGCTGTAATAAATACTCATCCAGAACATGATAACCACCCTCAAGACAAATGGTCATGTTAAGTCTGGTTGCGAATCGAACTCGTCTAGGTTTTTCCTTGTCTTTCAAAGAGGACGAACTGGACTTATCAAGACTGAACCAGCGGCTAAGCACAGGTCGATCATCAGCACGTCTATCAGGGTAATCAAGAGATATAGCTACTCTCTCAATCGTTTCGTCTTTGTTAACATCAATATGATCTTCCACTGAAACAATCATACGATCTTCAAATGGTTCAGCCACAACAGAAGAAACCAGATCAAACTCGACGAATACTTGCTCAAGCTGAGCAAAATCTTACCTTTACAAAGAAGAGTCTTGAAATGGATACTTTCGATATCGAGGGCTTGATCGCAATCGTGAAGAGCTTCGGAGAAATCACGGAGCCTCGTCCTCGCCTCGGCTCGGTTGCAGAGGGACAAGCAAAGTGATTTCTGAAGCTTCGCAGCCGAATCCGGATCCTGAACGGGTCGACATGTCCTGGAGATCTGGTTCCGACAGAGATCGATGATCTGGGTGTATACTTGTACAGATCTGGTTCCGACAGAGATCGATTATACGTTGCCACACAGACCATGATTCAGAGCATAGTAAATGCTAAGACTTTCACCATCGGAACAGAACCCTACAATCGACGAAATGGAACCCTAATTTTAGAACCCTCATGAACCCTAATCATTCACGCTCGATGAACCCTAATCATTCACAAAATATCAAAATGGCAAAGAGGAGAGAGGCTTACCCTACAATCGACGAATCGGCTAAAGGGGAGGAGGAGAAACGTGAATCGCGAGGAGAGGAGGAGAAATGGAAGAGGAGAGAAGACATGGGAGGAGGAGAACGTGAATCGGCTAAGGGGGAGGAGGAGAAACGTGAATTGGCAGGAGGAGAAAAAATGACAAGGGTATTTTTGTAATTTAGTTGGAAACGCATGAAAACGTGACGTAACGTATGAAAAAATAAGATTTTTAAAACTTGCGTTTCATGGCGACTGCGTTTCCGTGCGTTTCCACCAGTCAGTCTAGATGTCGCTTGCAATCGCCAGAAAACGCAATCGCTGCATTTGCGTTTCCTGACGACTTCACCAGTCGGGCCCAAAAAAACTCTTAATAAATGATAGTAGTGGGCTTTGATATGTATTAAATAATAGTAATGGGCTTTGATATGTATGTAATATGATCTTTATGTAATCAGTAATTAAAAAAAATCTATTACGTTCGTTTAAACATTTTAAATTATTGAAAGAAATTTAATCATTAACTAAACTACACCTAATAAATAAAAAATAAAAAATAAAAAAAATTAACTAAAACAAATATAATTGTTATATTATATTTTAATATATTTTATAACATTTAAAGATCAGTTACGTTTAAATTTAAATGAAATTATACCAAATAAAACCTGAATTATAATGAAAATCAGTTATAATTTAAATTATAATGAGATATATCAATCGGATAAATTTAAATTATAGATTTAACATGATCTAATCATAATAATTCGAGAATGAATTAACATAAAATATGATAATAATACCATATTAATTCGAAATAAAATTAAAAACAAATAACGATTTTGAATTTAAACTCAATTAATATATAATTTGTAAGGTGGTTGTCATGTCATGGTTGATCTGATGATTGTGCAAAAATTCATGTATAAGATTGTTAATTGCAAACAAATGAATTTGTATTCAAAGGGCAACTGTGACATTTTAATAGTTTGATGAGGTGAAAAGGGAAATTTAATGTACTTTGATAACGAGAAAGAAGGAAACCCTAATGTCGCCTATCGCTTGAGTTTATTAAGAGAATTTTGGAGTCCTTCGCGATAATATACTTTCTCTCTCTCTCTCTCTCTCTCTCTCTCTCTCTCTCTCAGTTCGCGATAGCCGCTTCGACTGCTGTCCGCCGCCGTCTCCGGTAATTCTTTTCCTTTCGCCTTCTTCTCTTCTTCTTCGTCTTCTTTCTCAGCTGCTTTTTTCTTGATGTTTCCTCTTCTTTCCTTCATCTTGGGCTCTTTCGGGCCGAAATCCGATCGTTTTGGGTGCGAGCCCAGCGGAGAAGTATTTAACAACATGCTGTTGATCTGTGGATATGTTATCGTGTTGATTTGTTTTCGGTTAGTGTATGGTCGAATTCATTTTCTATTTAGAGTTCTTTTGGGTGTTGTTTCACATTGTAGTTTTTCTGGGAAATCAAATGGCTCCATCACCGTAATAAAGTTGCGACTTTTATGGGTTATGTAGTTCATTACTTTAGTTGTTTTTTGGTTTTAGAATTGTGTTATGTTACAGATTTATGTGCATGAGTTACTTGTTCCAATCTATAAACCCTAGGTTGGTTTTTTTTCTTTGTCGATCAGAGCCGTATGTGTGGTAATGTTGCGGTGGTGCTTCCAAAAGCTTGATTTTTGGGTAGGAAAGAATATTGGGAATTTTTAATGCTGTGATGGTGTATCTTTATATATTTGCCATTCTGGGAATATTGGGAATAGGTTGGTTTATTTCTTTGTCGATCAGAGCCGTATGTGTGGTAATGTTGCAGCGGTGCTTCCAAAAGCTTGATTTTTGGGTAGGAAAGAATATTGAGAATTTTAATGCTGTGATATTGCATCGTTATCTTTGCCATTCTGGGAAGTATTATTATGATTTGTTTTCGAAGCCGGGGATGATTCTATCTTTTCTTAGGTGAACAACCAGTACTCTTAACAAAAACCTTGTTGTGAACTTGTTTTTCTGGTTTGGTGATTACAAATTACATTGTAATGTCCTTGTGGACTTTGGTAGAATTAGAATGTTGTTTAAAGTTTCTGGTTTTATGTGTTTGAGCTTAGTGCTTGTGATTTCTTGTTTATAAATAGTTCAATCATATCTTGGTGTTGTTTTCTGACTCGTTTTGTTTCCATTGATTGGTAAAGAGGGTTGAAGATTATCCTCAATGAGGGGAAGGAGCTACTCTCCATCACCACCAAGGGGTTATGGGAGGAGAGGCCGGAGCCCTAGCCCTCGTGGGCGATATGGAGGTCGTGGCAGAGATTTGCCTACTAGTCTTTTAGTCCGCAACCTACGCCACGATTGCAGGTAGACCCTTATTTGCTTCCTGCGTAATGTGAAGGTTTTCCGAAAGCTGAGCATGTAACATGTTCTCTTATTAGCATGGAACAAATTTTGTGTTTCAGCAGAACATTTTTGTTCTCGATGAACTTTTTAACGAGGCTGTGAAATTTTGTTTTCAGATTATCAGAGGGCACTATAAGGTTTTTGAATTGATTTTAGCTCATATTTTCTTTTTTTTTTCCACAGGCCAGAAGACCTCAGAAGGTCATTTGAGCAGTTTGGTCCTCTCAAAGATATCTACCTGCCAAGAGATTATTACACTGGGTGAGCAAATCTAGCGGATAAGTGTTTGTTAGTTTGCTTTTGTTACGGTTGGTTGGGTAGTACATCTACCTTTTTCTTCTCCGTTTGCTATCTAATCCTTCTTCTTGAATGTTTGGTTTACACCTTTCTAGTTCTTTTCTTTTGACATTTCTTACATTGTGTGTTGCTTATGGATTCCGTTGATTGTTTATGTTAACTCTTTAGTTTGATTTTGTTAGTTACGAAGTAACCCTTCTGTTACCATAAATGTGACTCGTGGTTTTGGACCATTAAGTCTGCATTTTGCCTGCAATTATTGGTTTTTGGGGTAATTTTAGCAGTAATAGTCAATGGTTTTAAGTAACTTTAATTGAATGTCACCAAAATCCCATAATTTCTCATTGCCTTAGGGAAGGATACATTGAGGATATGTTCAATGTGATCACACAGCGAGTGTGTTAATTGAGGTTGTTGAGGTTTAACAGTGAAACTAAAGAATTGAAGACACCAAAGAAGTAATTAGAGTTCTTTTTGAAGATGATGTAAATGGTAATGAAGATTGGAAGGAAGTTGGGTTTGATTTCAATTTGAAGATGTATCAAGTCTTGCAAGGTTTGCAGGCAAGTGCTTGCTTTTGCCTGTTTATCAACATGCCTTCTGTTGCAGGGCTTGCAAGTTTCATTCAGCACTTATTGTCAGAATGGAACATCTCTCAAGTGTATGGTTTTTTGGTTTTGGTCTGAGATATTTTCCCGCCTTTTGCAGAGAACCTCGAGGATTTGGTTTTGTCCAATTTGTGGATCCTGCTGATGCTGCTGAAGCAAAACATCATATGGATGGGTATCTTCTTCTTGGGCGAGAGTTGACTGTTGTATTTGCGGAGGAAAACAGAAAGAAGCCAACTGAAATGAGGGCAAGGGAGCGAGGAGGAAGGTGAATTGACCTTTTCTTCTTTGTATCCTTCCTACATTTCATGTGATGCTTTGGTGCTTTGTAGGCATAAAGAGTCCTATATTCTCAAGAGATGTCAGAATGTTCAATCTTTCATTTTTGTGTTTGTAGGGGCAGATTCTGTGATAGAAGACGCAGCCCCCCACGCTACTCTCGCTCACCTCGGTATTCTCGTTCTCCTCCTCGACGTGTTAGATCTCGTCCCCGGAGCCGTGACTATTACTCTCCTCCTCCTAGGCGGCATCACACAAGGTATCTACTTGTTTTAGTCTGAAAATTAGACAATATGTGAGGAAGTAATCACTGGCATTCTCATTCAAGTGGTGGAAGTAGTATACTCACCCAAGTATTTTGGTGCTAATCTGTAAGGATCATCGCAAATCAAGGATTACCATTTATTAAACTCATTGTGTCAACTAGACTGCCTGTTTTACATCCGATTGTCTTTGGTTGTAGGTCTCTCTCACCCGGGGATGAGAGGTATGAGCGGGAGAAGTCATACTCTCGCTCACCTGCCCACAATGGCTCAAGGGGTCGCAGTGGAAGTCCACCAAGAGGCAGGAGCCGGAGCCCAAAGAGAAGCATGAGCCCCAGAGGCAGGAGCCCAAGAGGCAGGAGCCAGAACCTTAGAAGAAGCAGGAGCTACACTCCCGGACAAGCCAGGAGCCGCAGCAGGAGCCAGAGCCCACGAGGAGGTGCTGAACACCACGTGAGGGAGCAGGATGCAGACGGTTCTCCTAGCCAGTGGTAGCATCTTCACCGTCACTCATCTGTCTCTGCCTCTAGATTGAGTACTCCAATCATGTCACTCATCTGTCTCTGCCTCTAGATTGACTACTCCAATCATATGAAGACAATCTTTGTATGGTCATCTTGTGTGTGTGTTGACACCATGAAGGATCTTGAGAAAAATGTTACAAAAAGATTTGTATGGTTTAAGTTCGTGTTGTGTTTTTATGCAGATTGAGATTGGGACCACTAAAAGTGTAACGTTTTTAAGACGATTGGCTTCTGCTTCTTTAATCATCAATTTCCCTGAAGCCCGAAGAAAGAAGAAGCTGCTCGTACAGGCGATGATTAGCTTCTTAGAACGTGGCTTTATATGCCTTCCTACAAAGGGAAAAAATAACTTTTTTAAAGGCACTTTTATAATTCAATAAACACAATTGAAAATAATATTATATTTAAAAGGGAAAATTGAAAATATAGTTTTAGTCTTATTTTCTCTTTTGATTTTGTTTCTCGTCTTATTCTTTTCTCGATTTTCAATTTTTATCTTATTCTTCATTCAACTATCAAAAATTTGTCTAAAACCTCTTTGTTATTTATTTGTTAAAACCAATATGATTTTGACCCAATTTTGATTTTAATTTTGATTCGATTTTGCTTCAATTTTGACATAATTTTGACTCAATTTTGACTGGATTTAATCCGCGTTTGTATTTAATTTTGAATAGAAATTTACTTAATTTTAATTCGATTTTTAACAATAAATCAAGTTAATTATTCAATTTCGTCGATTTACTTGATTTAATTAATTTTGAGTAAAATTAAGTACGATTCTTTTACTTGAAACCAATTTTAACCCAAAACCGACCCCAATTTTGAGTCAATTTTAACCCAAACCGATCCAATTTTGGCCCAAATTGTGACCTCAATTTTGACTCGATTTAACCCAAATTTTTACTTAATTTTGCCCGAAATTTACTCAAATTAGATGTGAATTTACTAAACATAAAAAATAAATGTTAATTTTTAGATAATTTCATTAAAAATTAAGTTACTTATTTGATTTAATTAATTTTGAATCAAAATTGAATATCGTTTTGTTAATTGTATAAGTTAAATCAAGTAAATCAATTAAATAATTAACTCGATTTGATCCAATTTTGATATAATTAACAAAATCGTATTAAACTTTGACTCGAAATAAAATAAATTGAATAAATAACTTGATTTATTGTTGATATTCGAATTAAAATTAAGTAAATTTTGGGTCAAAATTGAGTAAAAATTTGGGTTAAAATCGAGTCAAAGTTGAGGTCCAAATTTGGGTCAAAATTAGATCAGATTCGGGTCAAGATCGGGGCAAATTGATTAACTCGATTTGATCTAATTTTGATATAATTAACAAAATCGTATTCAACTTTGACTCGAAATCAACTAAATTGAACAATTAACTTGATTTATTATTGATATTCAGGTTGAAATTAAGTACATTTCGGGTCAAAATTAAGTAAAAATTCAGGTTAAAATCGAGTCAAAATTGAGCTCATAATTCGGGTCAAAATTGGATTGGTTTGGGGTTAAAACTGAGTCAAAATTGGGGTCAAATTTGGTAAAAATTGGGTCAGATTCGAGTCAAATTTTGACTCGATTTTACCCTATTTGTGTCTTCAATTTTGACGCGATTTAAATCCGAAACCGATGCAATTTTGACCCCAATTTTGAATCGATTTTAACCTGAACTTTTACTTAATTTTAACCCAATTTAATTTTAAATGTTATATTTCAGTAAATTAGATATGAATTTGCTACACACATAAACAATAAATGTTATTTTTTTGATAATTACATAAAATCAAGTTACTTATTCGATTTAATTAATTTCGAATCAAAATTGAATACATTTTTGTTAATTGTATCTAAATCGAATCAAATCGAGTTAATCAGACCGTGTAATTGATTTCAAGTAAAAACCTGTACTCAATTTTACTCGAAATCAATTAAATCAAGTACATCGATCAAATTGAATAATTAACTTGATTTATTGTTAAAATTCGGGTTAAAATTAAGTAAAATTTCGAGTCAAAATTAAATACAAATTCAGGTTAAATCGAGTCAAAATTGAGTCAAAATCAGATCAGAATTGAGTCAAAATCGGTCGAAATTGGATCGGTTAACGGATAATTAATGGATAAATAACGGAGGGGGTTTTAGGCAGATTTTTAATAGTTGAGGCAAGAATATGATGAAAACTGAAAATCGAGGGGGAATAGGATGAGAGTCAAAATCAAGGGGAAATAGGACTAAATCAGGATTTTCGAGGGGGGAATAGGCTGGTTTTCTATTTAAAATGTCGTTTCTTTCGGTTATTTATATATTTTTTTATTTATTTATAGTTTTTTAAATATCTTATTGATAGAAAGAATCAGGAGAATATCAGGGATACCCTCGTAGGGCTAAAATACTTCAAAAATACCCTCGTGAAAATAATTATTAAATAGGATAAAAACCGACGAAAAGACAAATTTGCCCTTAATTTTCGAACGTGAAAAAACACACGTTCTGCAGTTTTTCGACGTGAAAACCTGTCAAACCATGTCAAAAGCAAGAAAGACAAACAGTTTGTCGACATGAAAACCTGTTTCAAAGTTTAAAGCAATAAAGAAGAAGTGATTTCGAACTTGAGAGGGATCAATTTGAAGTTGGCAAGAAGGAAATGGCTAGAATCAGCAGCAACAACAACATTGAAGAAGAGAGCATGAGTCAATCTTCAATGGCATCAATAGGTGTAAGTAGATTGATTTCTAGGGTTTTGCAGGTTGTCGAATCGCAAAACGGTTTATTGATTTGAAATAGGTGTGAGTGTCAGTGAGTTGGTTGAGTCGAAAGGGTCGTAGGAGTTGCATGACCATCTTCGACTCAGTGAGTCGGTTGGGTCGCAATGGTTGCTTGAGCGTCGCAGGGGGTCCAAGGGTCATTTGGGTCGAATGGGTCGCTTGTGTCATTGAGTCGAAAGGGTCGTTTGAGTCGCATGGGCCGGTTGTATCATTGAGTCGCATGGGTCGCTTGATATTATGCCCAATGGATCACTTTAGTCGCATGGGTTGCTTGAGTCTCAGTAAGTTGGTTGAGTGTCGTGGAGGGTCCAAGGGTCGTTTGAGTCGCATGGTTCGTATGGGTCAATTGAGTCACATGGGTCGCTTGAGTTTCAGTGATTCGGTTGAGCGTCGTAGAGGGTCTAAGGGTCGTTTGAGTCACACGAGTCAATTGAGTCGCATGGGTCGCTTAAGTCTCAGTGAGTCGGTTGAGTGTCGTAGAGGGTCTAAGGGTCGTTTGAGTCGCATGGGTCGCAAGTGTCGATTGAGTCGCATGGGTCGTTTGAGTCGGTAGATGTCTAATGTATTCTTAATTGGTCATTTTGCAGGTGGCGCCAAAGCCGAAGTTTGTGTATAAATTCAAGCACATGGACAGAATGCCAAAGATCACTACCAAGTGTTATCTTTAGGAGACAATAACGAAGTTGAGAGAATCTTAGTTGAATATGAGTTGCATTACTTTGAGAAGGAGTCACAATTTAGGCATTTATTCCATTTCCATTGTAACTCCACATTGATGAAGGTTCAAATGTCTATCCTACTAAATCACTCCGTGATTGTACAGGACAAGAAAGAGTTGTGGTTCGTCTTAAATGGTGTTCTCATCTGGTACTCTATAGTGGAGCACGCACTAATTTCCGGAATGAAATGCGGACCATATCCCAAAGGATGGGAGTCCAAATGGGTGATACATTCAAACTGAAGAATTTCGGCAGTAGAAAGGTGACCCCCACACAAGTCAGTGAAAAGCTTGTGAAGGCGAAGAATCCCGACGACCGAACGAGGTTGGCAACTTTGATGTTGTTGGCGCAAGTTATGACTCACAAGCCTTCAACAGACAATGTTATCAGCCATGATCTCATTGACATGGTTGATGACTTGGATTTTTGTGAAGCCTTTCCATGGGGGCGTTACACATTCGAGAAGATTGTGGAGACTTGCCGCAAGCACGTTAGCGGGGAATCACCTAAACCAAAATGGTATTGTGGCGGTTTCATGATCCCACAAATGGTAAGTTATATATATTATTCGAATAACTTGAATATTTTCATATTTTTTGCATTTTTATCATTTTGTTTTAATGTTTCAATTACTTCCATTCGGAACCATCTTTAGTTTGGCCGAAAAGGGATGGTATGTTGATGTTATGGATGCGGATCCATCATGCCCAAGAATATGCAAGAAGATGGTTAAATCCAGTATTAAACTGAAGTATGTAGATGTAATAAGGCTAATCAAAGATTCTAAGGTAATAATTACGCAAGGGTCACAGGGGTAACATTACACAAAGGGTAATAATGGTTATTTTTTGTTTTTCAGGATATTCGAAGTATTGTTCTTGCTGAACACGAAGAGGAAGCTTTACTTTTTAATTTGGAGGATTACGAGGGATGCCACGATCCCGATGTTCAGATATAGATGGAACATCTTCATAGAAATCCAAAGAGTATCTGTTGGGAGGACATCCGTAAGCAAGAACTGCTGACGCGAAAAGCAGCTCTTGGTGATCAAAAGAAGGGGAAAGGAAAGGGGACTAAGAGGAAGAAGAGCGTGAGTGAAAAAATAATAGATGTTGAAGATGACAAAGACGAAGGAAGGGTAGGTGTTACTAAAGCTGAAGCGAAGCTGAAAGAGAAGGTGAGGATGAAGCTGAAGGAGAAGGTAATGATGAAGCTGCAGTAGAAGGAGAAGAAGCTACAATCCCTCTGACTCTGGAACAAAAATTAATAAAGGAAATAAAGAAGTCGGAGAAAAGAACAAAAATTTAAAGGAAATAAAGAAGTCGGAGAAAAGAATCATCAACACCGTAAGAGACCTTCTAAGGATCATCCGCCTTAGATATCTTGATAGAGAATGCACGATTAGATAGATCAGAGATAGGTTTCGGAAGCTATGCGGTGAAACCGGTTTTCCTAGGACGGTTTTCTCTTTGTTTAGAACTTCATTATCCATTGCATCATCATTATATTTGCATTTCATCATCCTTATTCTTTCGCAGCAAGATTTGGTTCTACTTTTGATTCTTAGATCGTGTTACATTAGTCCTCATGGTATCAACATCTTAACTACTACAAACGTGTCGTGCACTTGCGGGTAGTCTTAGGTTAACTCGTTAACTTGACACGCATCAGTCACGAGGGAACGACGAGACTACCCAAGGGACGACCTCACTGGTCTCAAACTGAAAATCCCTTTGTTCCATGGTAAGGCCGACCTGAATGCCTACCTAGAGTGGGAGAAGAAGGTTGAACTCCTGTTCAGTTGTCAACACTACACCGAGGCCAAAAAGGTTAGGGTTGTGGCCACATAATTCTACGACTATGCCTTGAGTTGGTGTGATGAACTCGTGACTTCTAGGCGATGAAATGGTGAGAAACCAGTAGCGATGTGGCTGGAGATGAAGGCCATCATGCACAAGAGGTTCGTGCGTAGTCATCACCACCGAGAAGTGCATCGGCGGCTAAGGAAGCTTACCCAAGGAAACCGATCCGTGGAGGAATATTATCAAGAGATGTAGTTGCTGATGTTGAGGGCTGTCATCTCGGAGGATAGAGAGGCGTTGATGTCTCTTTTCTTCGGAGGTCTAAATATGGAAATCCATGACCACCTAGAGATGCAACACTACATGGAGATTGAGGAGATGCTCCACAAGGCGATCCTAATCGAGCAACAACTCCAACGGGGAAGGAGTTCACGTTCTGGCTATGGGGCTGGAAAATATGGCCATCAACAAGATGAAAACCTGAGCTAACCAAGGAAGGATAACACGGTTCTAGCGAGCCGAGACGCGCCCAAAACCCTTCCAGCGAATCGAGACACGACCAAGATAGGTCCAGCGGCGCCGCGGGACAAAGGAAAGGCCGAGGCCACGACTTCAAGGGCTCAGGACGTGAAATGTTTCAAGTGTCACGGGAAAGGATACTATAACAAGAGAGTCATGATCATTCGTGACAACAACGAGTTCGAATCCAAGGGCGAAGCGACTGAATATTCGGACGAGATGCATGAGGGGGAACCGGCCAAAGGAGAGTTGCTGGTGGCACAACGTTACTTGAGCGTGCAACCTATGGCCGACGAACAAGAAGAACGAGAAATTTTTTTCCACACCCGCTACCTTGTTCACGAAAGAGTTTGTAGCATAATCACCGACAGAGGAAGTTGCACGAACGTTGCAAGTGCTACTATGGTCCGAAAGCTTTGATTGAAGGTCCAAAAACACCCAAGGCCATATAAGCTTCAATGGCTGAACGAAAATGGTGAGATGAAGGTGACCAACCAAGTGCCCGTGCCTATCGCCATAGGCAAATACGAGGATGAAATTTTGTGTGGTGTGCTACCCATGGAGGCGAGCCATATTCTACTTGGTAGACCGTGACAATCGGATGGTAAGGATTATGGAGATGTTTTTCCCAAAGAGAACCCCACCGGATTGCCCCTGATACGCGGGTATTGAATATCAAATCGATTTTGTTCTCGGAGCCGTGCTACCAAATAGGCTAGCCTACCGAACCAATCCAGTGGAATTCAAGGAGCTGCAAAGGAAAGTGGAGGAACTCATGGCCAAGGGACACATTTGAGAAATCATGAGTCCATGCACTGTACCCGTTCTACTCGTGCCAAAGAAAGATGACAGCTAGCGCATGTGTGTTGATTGTCGCACAATCAACAACATTACGGTGAATTATCGACATCCTATTCCTAGGCTAGATGATAGGCTAGATGAATTGCATGGTAGTAGGATCTTTTCTAAAATTGACCTTAAAAACGAATATCATTAAATTAGTATGAAGGAAGGTGACGAATGGAAAACGGAATTTAAAACTAAACATGGATTGTATAAATAGTCAGTTATGCCTTTTGGATTGTCAAACACACCTAATACCTTCATGCGCTTAATGAACCATGTTCTTAGAGAATATATAGGTAAATTCGTAGTAGTCCATTTCGATGATATATTGATTTATAATAAAAACTTAGGGGAACACTTAGGCCACCTAGAGTTAGTCTTAAAGGTACTTAGGAAGGAAGAACTATATGCCAATTTTAAGAAATGTACCTTTGTACAAATAACGTCGTGTTTCTAGGTTTTGTTGTAAGTGCAGATGGCATAAAGGTGGACGAAGAAAAGGTCAACGCCATTCGGGAATGGCCGAGCCCAAAGACTGTCGGGGAAGTCCGAAGCTTCCATGGACTTGGAATTTGGAGAAGTATACAAGAACAGTGAAAAGTTTGTGTTAGGGCATTTCTATAGGCATGATAATCGATGATGTGTGCCTAACTATTCAATAAGATAACTGTTTGTTAGAGAAGCCCACAGAGGTGGACTTATGGGCCATTTTGGAGTTGCGAAAACTCTAAAGATATTATAAGACCACTTCTACTGGCCGCACATGAAAAGGGACGTTGAGCGCATTTGTGAGCGATGCGTCGCATGCAAACAGGCTAAGTCTGAGGTTTAACCTCACGGTTTATATATCTATGAATTTTGTGATTGGGTTGCCTAGGACTAAGAATGGTAAAGATTCAATTCGTGGTGGTACATAGGTTCTCTAAAATGGCACATTTTATAGCATGTCAAAAGACTGATGATGCATTGCATGTAGCTGATCTTTTCTTTTAGGAGGTAGTCCGATTGCATGGCATGCCTAGTACGATAGTTTCCGATAGGGATACTAAGTTTCTTAGCTAAGTCTGGAAAAATTTGTGGTCCAGGTTAGGAACTAAATTGTTATTCTCTATGACTTATCATCCACAAACCGATGGTCAAACCGAAGTAGTAAATCGAACCCTAGGAACTTTATTACGTGCAATTGTTAGAAAGAACTTGAAAACTTAGGAAGAATATTTACCACATGCCGAATTTGCTTACAATCATGCTGTACATTCTGCTTTCAAATTGTCTCCTTTTGAAATTGTGTACGGGTTCAATCCTGCTTCACCATCGGATCTAATACCTTTGCCATCGAGTGATCGAGTTAGTCTGGACGAAGAAACAAAAGCAAAGATGGTCCAATGGATTCACGAAAAAGCGAGGAAGAACATAGAGGAGAAGACAAAGCTCTATGTGAAACAGGCGAACAAGGGTCGCAAATAATCATTCTATGAAAAGAACAATTCCCGAACGAGCGGAAGTCCAAATTAATGCCCCAGATTGACAACCCATTCACAGTGACCAAGAGAATCAGCAACAACACCTATCAACTCGACTTACAAGGTAAGTATAATGATAGTCTCAGCTTTAATGTTACTCACTTGGTTCCTTCTGTCGCAGATCAAACGGATTTGAGGACAAATCCTTTTGAAGTGGGAGGGTATGATATGATCATGAACAACGTCGATGACGAAACCCGAGCCGTGGCTAATGAAGAGGACATGATCCGTGATGAGGAAGACGCGACCCATGCTGAAGAGGACACGATCTCTGCTGAGGAGGACGCGACCCGTGCTGAGAAGGACGCGACCCACCCTGAGGAGGACGCGACCCATGCTGAGGAGGATGCAACCTATGTTGCCAAGGACGCGCCCCGTGTTGCCGATGATGCGACCCGCATCACAAAGGACACGACCCGTGCCGCAGGAGAGGTGACCCAAGCTGAACCGAAAGGACGGAAGATGTACGCAACCCGAAAGAAGGACGTTGGGCCCGTGACCCGTGCTAGGGCTAGAGAGGAGGAAGCCTTGATCATACAAGCAGGTCCCGCGACCCGAGCTAAAGCTAGGAAGCTCAAGGAGGCTATCTTCGTGATTTCTCACGGTCGTTCAAGTTCAAGACAAGTGCTCGAGTCCACAAAGAAATTCCAACATCCACATCATACTACACACAAAACAAAACTCGCAACGGTTAATAATTAGGTAAAGTGACCCACATGTACTCTTTTACTTTCATTGGTTTTGTCCCTCGGGGTTTTTCAACGACAGGTTTTTAACGAGGCCGCGAATTACGACTTGTCCTATTTAAGTCTTTAGCTATTTTCTAGAACAATTAATTGTTGCCTTGCATGGTGTCTAGCATTTAATGATGTATTAATGTGTTGCATGGCCATTTTCTTGTTTATTATGGCCGGCCATGAAGGTGATTCTAGAAAATCTTGAATTTGAAATTTATTTTTGATTTTCCTTTGTGAAATCATCCTTTGTTGGTGCGTTATATCCAACAACCTGTTGGTGTGTCATATCCAACGTTCGTTTGTTCTTCGTTGGTGCTTAATATTCTTCGAAGACAGGCCGGTGAATCGAGAGTCTTTCCGTCACTCTCGTGTGACCAATCGCTCCACCCACCTTGTGTAACTCATTGCAGCAAGGCCTATCCATCCGACCTTTAGTCGTCGTTCCAGCGGGATCGCGTCAGGCTCATGATGCATCATTGGCTCGACCGGTGCTGGCATCTGTTGAGAATAAGGATACGAAATATATTGTGTCAATCGAGTATTCGAAAATAAATTCGGATTCATAAAATCCGAAAATATGGTATCTGATTGCCGCGTTTGTTATGGAGGAGATGGACCATTGGCATTTTCCTCCGAAGTAGAACGCTTACTCGTGTTACCACCTCTTTCAATGTGACGAGACATAATAAATGTTTTAATTAAAGTATTATAATTGTGTTAATATCAAGTTTTAATTCACTATTTCTTTTAAAAATAAATTATACTAAAAATGATTCTAATATAATTTAACAACACACATATAATTAAATATGTGTGTTGTGAACCTAAACTAATCAAATTTTCAACTATACTTAATTAACAAAGTTTTAAATAATCAAATTTTCACTTAATCTATACAATATTTGTTGTAGACATTTCAATAAACACTTAAACTACACATTGCAATCTAACTAAAACTATTCAAAAAATAACTAAACTTAATCTAAATATAACTAAATATATAACAAATATTAACAAATAATGTTTAAATTAATCTACTGAACGGGCAGATAGATGGTGACGGACGATGGAAAGTGACAGACGGACGGGCGACCTGCTGGACAGACCGCTGGACGGATGGCCTGCTG
>CM071863.1:53356113-53374070 GCA_036759665.1 Gynandropsis gynandra
AACGACTTGCTAGACGGACGAATAGATGGTTGGACGAACGGCCCGCTGAATTGACAAATGGCCTGATGGATGGACAAACCGCTGGACGGACAGACATACGGCTGGACACACAACTTAATGGATAGACGAACAGACGGCTAAACGGACTGACGGACAGATGGCTAGACGGTCGGAAGGCTGTGATTCGGTGGGCGACAAGGGAGATTTCAGCCTGAAAACGTATGTGCAACTAACGTACAATGACTTTCGCGATGAATTTATAGAGTTTTGTGGACGAGCAAGAAAACCCGTCCATAAGCCGTCCCAAATCACAGACAACAAAACATCTCGTCCGCAAGCCGTCCGTAAGTAGGGACGGTTGAAGGACGGGCGTCTGTAATTCACAGACACCTTGTGGACATCTCGAGACATTCGCTTGCAATTACGGATGACTCCTATATGTCCGTTCGCAAATGCGGACGATGCTAAACATGTCGTGGATGCAACATTTATGACAGGAGCATACAAGGGAGCATTGATCGTGGCGATCACGCAAGATGGTAAACATCACCAATATCCTCTTGCTTGGGGAATAGTCAAAGGACGAATCATGGGTGGTTTATGTCAAGGTTGAAAGAGGTGATACTGGATGGACATGATGTCAGTGTGATATCTGATCGCCATAAAATCTTGATAAAAGTAGTCAAACAAGTGTACAAAGAAGCTGATCGTGATTTTTATGTGTGTCATATATCGCAAAACATAAAGAGCTATGTCAATAAAGGCAAAGGTAGAAAGAGTTCAAAGAGTGATACTGTGGCGTAAATGTTCTTCAAATGTGTAGCAACATACACATTGAACGACTTTGAAGTGCTATTTAATGATTTAAAGGCCATGTACAAATATGATCTTTGTGAGTTTTATGACCTTTGTGACTATTTTAGCCTTTGTGACCTTTGTGAAAATATTCTAATGTTGTAAAGTATTTGGAGAAAGAGGACTTGATCCCGTTAAGTGGGCAAGATGCAAATTTAAGGGTGAAATGTACAACTTATTAACCACTAATAGGATCGAGTTAGTAAATTCAACATTGAAGACTTCAAAAAAAGTTTTCGATCCTAGGGCTTTTAGATTTTTATGACCTTTGTGACCTTCGTCACGAAGGTCACATGGTGGACGTAGGCATCATGCTGTCTATTTGTTACTCAAGGTCTTGGTAATCGTCAGACTCGGTCTCTATGCAGATACGCACAAGTCCTTACAATGTGGATGGAGGACATTGTGTTGTATATGCATTACATAAGGTCTTGATAATCGGCGGACTCAGACCTCGTGTTGTATCCGCACTACTCAAGGTGAGGGTTGCAAGTAATCTCGAAGACGATGTAGAGCAAGACACGAATCTCTCTGATGACATACGGGGGAGAGCTCAGATGTGTCTCTAAGCAAATGTGACCATCGAGACCGTTGTGACCTTTAGGACCTTATGTAACCTTTTATTTCTTTTTTTTAACATGTGTGACCTTTTGCAACCTTATTTTTGTTTCCTTTTTGTATCCTTTGTGACCTTTTGCAACCTTGTTTTTGTTTCCCATATTTAGACGTTGAAAATGTCTTATTTTTCATATATCGTTAGTAATCACGTGAAATTCATAAAATCATCGACCCTCAATTGGCATCAAGAAGAATGAATAAATTAGAATCAAGTTTAAATGGTAACCCATCCGACTCATACAACCACATATGACACTTGTGCACCCTCAATTGGATTAAATTAGAATCAAGTTTAAACGGGAACCCATCTGACTTATGCGACCCAATATGACCTTTGTGAGACCCTCAATTGGATTAAATTAGAAAAAAGTTTAAACGTGAATCCATCCGACTCATACGATCACATATGACCCTTGTGAGATCCTTAATTGGATTACATTAGAATCAAATTTTTACGGGAACCCTTCTTACTTATGCAACCCAATATGACCCTTGTGTGATCCTCAATTGGATAAACTTAGAATCAAGTTTAAATGGGAACCCATCTGACTCATACGACCAGATATGACCCTTTCGCGTCCTTCAATTGGATTAAATTAAAATCAAGTTCAAACGAAAACCCATCCGACCCAATGCGACCCGATATGACCCTTATATAACCCTCATTTGGATTAAATTAGAATCATGTTTAAATGGGAATCCTACCGACTCATATGACCACATATGACCCTTGTGTGAGTCTCAATTGGATTAAATTAGAATCAAGTTTAAACGGGAACTCATCCAACCCAATGAGACCCCTTCAATTGGAATAAATTAGAAAGACTCATGCCATGTGACCTATGTGATCCATGCGAGTTATGCGAACCATGTGACTTTTGTGACTCGTCGTCTTGATGTCAAACTCATGTCTTCCGACCCATGTGACCCTTCAGACCCATGTTACTCTTGTGACTCATCGTTTCGATGTCAAACTCCTGTCTTCCGACCTATGTGATCCTTCCAACCCATTTGACTCTTGTGACTCGTCGTTTCATTGTCAGACTCCTATCTTCTGACCCATGTCTATAAGTCTATGTCTACATCTCCTTTCTTAGTCTCCGTCTCTAACCCCAAATTCTATGAAAAATCTTTGTGACCTTTGAGACCTTCATCATGGAGGTGACATGGCGGATGTAGGTCATCGTGCTGTCTATGTGTTACTCAAGGTCTTGGTAATCGACAGCTCGGTCTCTATGCAGTAACTCACGAGTTGTATTGGTGAACTAGGTGACGGTGTTGGGTCACTCTTGCAATGCGACTGGAAGACGAGTACATGGCAGGATATAACTCTAGACTGTAATACCAAACAAGAAAAAAAGTAGAAGACTGGAAGACATAGTACATGACAGGAGATAACTCTCGGCTGATGAACTATCTCTTAAGTGGAAATAGAATGCGTGCAGAGTATTTGTTTCATGCTTCTATTATTGACAATAAGAATCAATGTAGACAATAATATTGATAATATATATCGACATTTGAACAAATGTTAAATGGATTATTTTGATTGGTTTTTTCCTTTCATCCTTATAAATCCATAATTTCGTTGAGTTCACATCTATTGATCCATATATGCGACCAAGCGACCCATACGACCCATGTGTTTCTTTTTTAGAATGCCATTATCAAAATATTTGAGTTGTAGATGTCTAATTAAGAATCAATGCCGACAATAAGATCAATAATATCGACATTTGAACAAATGTTAAATGTATTTTTTAAATATTTTCTCAAACTCATTCGGCAGGTTCTTAAAACACTACTATTACTTTTGAAACTCAAGCATTCGTTCTACACTTCTTGGGACACGTGGGTCAAAATCCATTTTAACCATTTATTGACGTTGTACATGTATTATTTTGATTGGTTTTTATCCTTTAATCATTATAAATCCATAAATTCATCGAGCTAACATCTAGTATCCATATATGTGACCAAGTGACCCATGTGACCCTGCGATGCTCAATTGGCATTAATTAGTTTGACGTTTTAAATCTATTATTTTGATTTGTTTTTGTCCTTTAATCCTTATAAATCTATAAATTCATCGAGTTATCATCTATTGATCTATATATACGACCAAGCGACCCATGCAACCATGCGACCCTCATTTGGCATTAATTAGTTTGACGTTGTAAATGTAATATTTTGATTGGTTTTTGTCCTTTAATCCTAATAAATCCATAAATTCGTCGAGTTAACATCTATTCATCTACATATGTGACCAAGCGATCCACGCGACACTGTAAATATATTATTTTCACCATGCAACCCATTTAATTAGTTTGACACTGTAAATGTATTATTTTCACCAAAACTCTTGCCAAACTTTTTACCAAAATTTTAAAAAGCATAATAGTGTTGTCAAAGTTGGTTACAACCTTTTCCTTCCATTGATTCAATGTCAGGGTCCTTTCTTTTCGAATTCCAGTCGTTCCCTTTTTTGAATAACGACACACTCTCTTTCCAACTCTCATCATCTTCCACGCATATTTCGCTCTAACACTCATAATCTCTCAGCTTCGAAAATGCTAAATTTCCCTCATTTTGTCAAACTCATTCTTCCGAGCTATCTGGAGAACTACCTTGTAATCTCCTTCATCTGCCTCTCTGTCAATATGTTACATATGAAGAGAATGTAGAAATTTGATTTTCTTTTTGCTTTTTTGTTACAAGACATTCCGAGGAAGTTCTTCGATGAACATATTGAAGGGAAAACAAGGGAGAACAACACGACAATGCTTAATGACACACTCTCTCTAACTCTGATTATCTTCCACCCATATTTTGCTCTAACACTCATAATCTCTTGGCTTAGAAAATTCTAAATTTCTCTCATTTTTTCCAACTCATTCTTCCGAGCTATCTATAGAACTACCTTGTAATCTCCTTCATCTGTCTCTCTGTCAGTATGTTACATGAAGAGAATGTAGAGATTTGATTTTGTTTTTTCTTTTTTGTTAGAAGACATTCCGAGGAAGTTCTTCGATGAACATATTGACGGGAAAACGAGGGACAACAACACGAAAACGCTTAATGACAAACTCACTCTCTAACTCTCATCATCTTCCACCCATATTTTTCGCTAACACTCATAATCTCTCGGCTTCGAAAATGCTAAATTTCCCTTATTTTGTCCAACTCATTCTTTCGAGATATCTAGAGAACTACCTTGTAATATCTTTCATCTGTCTCTCTATTACATGAAGAGAATGTATAGATTTGATTTTGTTTTTGTATTTTTGTTACAAGACATTCTAAAGAAGTTCTTCGATGAGGATATTGAGGGGAAAATGAAGGACAACAACACGACAACGTTTAAATCGGATGTGTCTTACAAAACATGGGAAATCAAGTTGGATGGCTCCAGATTCACTGATAGATGGAAATATTTCTCCAAGGACCATGATTTTCGTATTGGCAATTTCATAGTTTTCCATCAGAAAGGTGACATGATTTTTAACGTCACTGGTTTCAGAGAAAATATGTATAATCTACAATATGCATCATCATCATCACCAAACATAGAAGCATAGTCATATTCTTCTGCTTAGACATTTTTCACGACAACCGCCATGTCTTCAAATCTGGTCGTAGATCCATTGGTAAGTGACCTTTAAACCGATTCATCATATATCAATTTGGTTATTTATTCGATTTTTAATCATTTCTACTTATGTAACTTGGGTGATGGTGCAAACCGTTCCGATTGGGGTTTGCAAGGTCAAACGGTCTTAGCGATAGACGATGTAAGATACTCTTGATGAACAATCAAGGAAGGGCGTGGTAAATAGATTTAAGGTCCTTGAGTCGTGGTGGTGCTAGCATGAGAGGGGATTGAGAAAGTTTTTGTCACGAAAATGGACAAAACGAAGGATGTTCCCTCACATTCGAACTGGTCTCCAATGGAGCAATGATACGTCTAATTTATCCTAGTATTTTCATCTCTTTCAATAGTTAGTTTTATTATGATTTTGGATTTTTACCGAATTATTAAGTAGAATTTAGTCTTCTTCTATCATTTTCTCGTGTTTTGCAGGAAATGAAGATATCGGGATACAAACACGAGCAAATGCCGCAAAACTACCCTACATCCAGAACTGCTTGTCTGGATAGTGGATTTTGCCCGACCGAGCACATCCAGCAGAACGATCGGGTGCGGCTAATGTCTAGTGCCTGATCGAGCACCTTAGATAGTCCGATCGGGCTCACCAACCAGAACAACGTTTCGAAGAGAACACACGGCTCGGGCGCATGCAAAGCTCGGTCGATCATGCTTTTGAAGAAGTGCCCGACCGAGCTTGCTGCTGTGCCCGGTCGGGCGTAAAGGAATACACATGCAATGGAAAGAAAAGGAAAGGAACGGGCGGTAAAGAGAAAAGGAAACCGAGCACTGCTGGAGAGAAAAGGAAAGAGGCACGCCGTAGAGAAGGAATGAAAAAGAGGAAGAAAAAGGAGAGCTTGGATCCTCTCATGGACGGACGAACAGAGCAGAATGCTGGAGACGGGGCGACAAACTCGAAACGCAGAGGAGCTATCAAAGACTACGGTGTTAGAATAGGGAGGCATCTCTTTCTTTACCTATGACTAAGATAAATTTCATTCGTGTTTTGTTTTCTAAACCCATGTACGAGTAGATCCATTGCCACGGGTTAGAAATTTGCTGATATGGAATGAAGGCTTGTGCTTAATGCTTGGTTATAGTAATTGATCATTTTCAGATTGATTGGTTGCTTCAAATGCTTTTATTCTGGTTGATCACTTGAAAGAATGACTTTAAAAGTCTGATTGCATTAGAAGGTGGATTAGATTTTGGAACCTCGCCATGATTTGGGGTTTAATCGATTTAGAACCTTGACCGTCAGTCGATTGAATTTAAGGATTAGGATAGCAGTCTTAATGCGTTTAGTATGTTTATTGTGCAATTGGAAGATTGTTAGTACACATGCCAGATAGTGGGATTAGGCATCAAAACAATCATTCCCTATCACTAGGATCTTCAATAGCACTTCATTGCATTATTGTACTGGATTTGTTTGGATCTTAATGCTTGATATCAGATTTATTCTCTCAATTGGTTTGATGGGTTGTTCTTAATGATTTCATCTTTGTTGATCACTTGTTTGAATAAGTTTCGAGGCTTGTCTAGGCTAAGAGGTAAGGTTTGAGTCTTGGAATTAACCCTAGAATGAATTAGATTAATGATAACCTTGACCAGTTGGTTAATCTATTTAGGAACCATGACAATTGAGGTTGAATTCCCTATTGATGTTGAGTTCCCCACAAATATTAATGCATTTAGATGTTCGATTTGCTGCATCGGGAGATGAGTATATTGATTTCCTTGGTAGTGGATATAGGCATCGAGATAGTCACTTCTGATAGTTGCGTTTGAGTTCCCAATTGATTAAGATAATCCGATTTCATAATTCGCAGCAACGTCCATTACATGTCCCGACATTTCTCGAAACATGTGTGTTTTATCTTATTCAATTTATCTCGTTAATTAGTTTAGTCATTTATTTTGCATTCCATCGATTGATTTATTACATGTGCTATTCATCGGTTCCCCTTTGTACAATTCTGATACTACATGATATGTATTCTTGCGAAAATGTTGGTCTAGGTAATTTAGTACTTGAGATAAACCGCATTAAACAACACCCGTGCTTCGGTATGTCCCCTAATAGGGTCTAACAACAACCTTGATTGATTTCAGTAATTATTGTTCGGGGTTCATTCCCTTAAACTTGAACTTAATGTTTGTATTTTGATTGTTTTTACTATTATTGTGGATTTACTATTATTGTTATTATGGGTATTACTGTGGATTTATTATTATTATGGATTTACTATTACTGCAACCCAACATACGTCAACATATGCGACCCCTGCGACCATTATGACTAATTTGACCCCTGCGACCCATTTGACTCCTCCCACTCATATGACCCAATATACGAGACCCATTGTGACCATGCAACCCAACATACGCCAACTTATGCGACCATTGCGACCATGCGACCCAACATACACAAACATACGCGACCCTTGCAACCCTTTGTCCCTTTGCGATCCATTTGACCCCTTGCGACCCATTTAACCCCTACTACCCATGCGACCATCGTGACCATGTGACACAACATAGGCCAACATACGCGACCATTGCGACTATGCGACCCAACATAAGCCAACATATGCGACCCATTTGACCCATGCGACCTAACATACGCGACCCATTGAAACCATGCGACCCAACTTACGCCAACATACACGACCATTGCAACCATGCGACCCAACATATGCCAACATACACGACCCTTACGACCATTTAACCCCTTGTGACCCATTTGACCCTTGCAACCCATTTGACCCCTACGACCCATGCGACCCAACATGCGTGACCCGTTGCGACCATGCGACCCATCATACGCCAACATACACAACCATTGCGACCATGCGACCCAACATATTCCAACATATGCGACCCTTTGACTCCTTGCGAACCATTTGACCCCTTACGACCCATTTGACCCTTGCGACCTATGTGTCCCTTGCGACCCATGTGACCCCTACGACCCAACATGCGAACCAACATACGCGACCCATGCGAATCAAGTTCAAACAAATATGAATGAAATTTTAAAAAACTTTATCAATTTATTTACAAATAAGATGAATCAAGTTCAAGGATGACATGATGGGATGCCATTAGTCTCGGGGTACATCGATACTTCTTCATTCGCAAATGTATCATTAGCAATCTTCTGACACATGGAAGTAACCTTCTCGTCGCAAATTTCGGGGAACTTCTCCTCATTTTTCATTACAGAGGCTTCTAAAAATTTGAAGGCATAAACACCACAGTCACTCGCGCTTTGGGTCTGTGATAGACCTTTATAATAGTTGCACTGCCATTTATCTTATTTAGAACTCATGGAATGAAACTGTTTGAGTCGGAACATCTTGGGCAAACCTGTTATTATAATCTTCATCTTTGGATCGATATGAAACTCCTTTAACCTTCTCTAGCACCCGTCTACCGTGCTGCATCAGATTTTGAAATCCATTTTCATGGCTACCCAATGACAAGGCATATATCGATTTGAGGGTTATGGAATGTTTACAATTGAGACCAAGCCATCGTACTCCTCCGCTGTTTTGAACTTACGTATGAATGGATAGATGCCATCCAAATAATCAATAAGAGTTTTCAACAATTCTTCCATATCTTCGTACATCAACATCGTGAGCGTCTACATGAAAGCAATAGGACAAATGTAATAATTTCGATATAGTGCTTTGCATCTGTTGATGCGATCATATAACTCGAACAATGCCTCATCCAATTGCTGCAAAGAACTTAACACACATGAATACATATGACCCAAAATGACCTCTATGACCTTTGTGACTTTCGTGACTAAAGGTTAAAAAAATTTACATCATCTTCAGCCATACGTCAGCCTTTAATATGATCTTCCAAAACTCTGGCCCCAAGAACAATCTAGGTAAGATATCAACCAATGCTCTTAGTGAGGTTTCATCATAAATCTTTATAGATTAGTCAATTTCAGACCACTAGCATCACTGAATGAATGCTCCCGGGTATCTTGCCCATTTCCAATCCCTTGGGTTTCCACACAAAATATCGATTCCTTGCAGATTTTTGAACCACATTTTCTATAGGTTCTTGAACCACTTCTTCTACGGGTTCTTGAACGACATCTTGTACGGATTCTTGAACCATTTTTTTTGCGGGTTCTTGAACCACTTCTTCTGCAGGTTCTTGAACCACTTCTTCTGCAGGTTCTTGAACCACCTTTTCTACGGATTCTTGAACCATTTCCTCTACGGGCTCTTGAACCACCTCTTCTGTGGGTTCTTCACCCACATCTTCTGCAGCAACAACTTCTACTTGCCCTCGCCCTCCCCCTTCCTCCCATAGCCCTTGTTGTTGGTCTACCTCGTGGGTTTGGTTCCCCAACAGTTTTTGCTCTTTTCGCGGGCGGAGGTTCAATATATGGCTCATGTCTTGCCTTTTGTGTTCTTAACTTTTGTTTAATTACCGTTGGAATATCACACTCATCCGATAAAGCTCCAGCATCTGCATAAACATTACTTCATTCGTTAGACTCATCCTTCGTGACCCATGGGACATATGCGACCCATATGACCCGTGGAAATATGCCACCCATGGGATATATGTGACTCTTGCGACCCATGGGACATATGAGACCCCTCCGACCATGGGATATATGTGACTCTTGCCACCCATGCGACCCTTAGGACCCTGCGACCCATGCAACTTTTATGACTCAAATGACATTTGTGACTCAATATTACTTACTTGGTGGTACTTCGATCTCTTTAACAGAAACTTCTGGAGTCCCCTAAACACCAACATTAGCGCCGACCTCTTCGACATGACCCATTGGAGTATCCTTGACAGAAACCTTTCTAAGAACATCGACGACAACATCTGCATAAAAATTACTTTATTCATTAAACTCATCCTTCATGACATTGATGCAACCCATACGACATCTGCTACATATGTGACCCATGGGACATATGCGGCCCTTGCGACGTATGTGACCCTTGCAACCTTTGTGATCCATGTGACCTTTTGTGACCCAATATTACTTACTTGTTGGTACTTCGACCTCTTTGACTGAAACTTCATGAGTTCCCTCAGCACCAACATCAACGATGACCTCTTTGACATGACCCACTGGAGTATCCTCAACATGAACCTCCTTAGGAACACCAATGGCAACATGTGCATAAGAATTACTTCATTCATTAGACTCATCCTTCGTTACATTGATGCAACCCATGCAACATCTACTACATATACGACCCCTGGGACATATGCGACCAATGCGACCTAAGCAACCCATGCGAGCATTGTGACCCATGCCGACTCATGCGATATTTTGACTCAAATGACCTTTTTGACTCAATATTACTTACTTGGTGGAACTTCGACAGGAGCAACCACTGGAGGAACCTCTTCGGAAATGTATTCAATTACAGGAATGCTGGTGGAAGATGTGATATTTTCAATTAATCTTGAAATGTTTACCAAATCCTCTTCTCAACCATCTCCAGAGTCATTTTCAGCCTCTGACTCCACTGGTTCTTCGTTTGGCTCTTCTCTTGACATTGGATATGGACATCGAAGAAACTTAAAATCATCATCTCTGACAGTGCCGGAGGATTGGTGTCTGGTGCTCACATCTTTCTTGGTAGACTTTGATTTTGCCTTGTCAACACCTTTGGGATTGCTGCCTTTGATTTTGGATTAGGCAAATGAAACCCGACATCCCTTAGAAGGTCTTTTACGACATTGATGAATATTTTCTCTGACTTCTTTATTTCCTTTATTAATTTCTACTCCAGTATTAGAGGGACTACAGCTTCTTCTCCTTCAACTTCAGTTTCATCATCACCTTCTCTTTCAACATCAGCTTTAGCATCACCTGGTTGATATGATCCCGGACAACGTCAAGGACGCTACCTGTAATGCTGAGGAGGACGCAACCCGCATGGCTGAGGAGGATGCGACCCGCATGACTGAGAAGGACACGACTCGTGCTGCACAAGACGCGACCCACACCGTAGAAGAAACGACCCACGTTACGGAAGAAACGACTCGAGCGGAATGAAAGGTGGATGCAACCCGAAAGAAGGACGTTGGTCCCGTGACCCATGCAAGGGCTAGGGAGGAGGAGGCCTTGACCTTACCAGTAGGTGTGTATTGTCTTTCAAAGACGAGCCGGTAAATCGAGAGTTTTTTCGTAACTCTCGTGTGACCATTCGTTCCACCCACCGGTATCGGAGCATTATAGCAAAAAGGTTGGTTCATTCTTGGCTTTTGGTTATTTAGACCGAGCTAGGGTTAAACCTTGCGTAGTGTCTATTCATTACTATGTATATTTTGTGTTACGAGTCTTGGTTGCTCGTACGTTTTTCTTTTGTTTTTGCTTGTGGCTGCTTTGTTGTGCTAGTGTGCAGGGTGACTGTGAGTTTGCCAAAATTTAATCCTCAACACCATGGGATATAAGGGAACCGAAACCAGCCAAGTAAACGAGAGGTTGATAGAGGCTCTCACGGCTCGATTAGAGCAAAGTCCTAACAACAAAATGGAGGAGTTTGGGTAAGAGTTTCGACATGAAAATTAGACCCGACCAAGAGACAATCATGCGTTCCAGCAACAGGAAAGGAATTAGCATGAGGAGGACAACAACTATTACGAACGAGGCAGTTCATCCTCCTCTCGAAGTAGTCACCGAAGGCACCGTGTGATGAGGGAACGCTGAGTCAACCCGAGAGACGACCTCGCTGGTCTCAAACTGAAAATCCCTTCGTTTCATGACAAGGCCGACTCGGACGCCTACCTTGAGTGGGAGAAGAAGATTGAACTTGTGTTTGGTTGTAAACACTACACTGAGGCCAAGAAAGTTAGGGTTGCGGCCACGGAGTTCTACAACTACGCCTTGAGTTGGTGGGATCAACTAGTGACTTCTAGGCGAAGAAATGGTGAGGAACCAGTAGCGATGTGGCTGGAAATGAAGGCCATCATGCGCAAGCGGTTCGTTCCGAGTCATCACCACCGAGAGGTTTATCGACGACTAAGGAAACTTACCCAAGGAAACCGAACCGTGGAGGAATATTATCAAGAGATGAAGTTGGTGATGTTGAGGGCTGACATCTCGAGGATAGAGAGGTGTTGATGTCTCGTTTCTTCAGAGGCTTAAATCTGGAAATTCAAGACAACTTGGAGATGTAACACTACGTGGAGATTGAAGAGATGCTCCATAATGCGATTTTAATCGAACCCCAACTCCAGCGGCGAAGGAGCTCACGTTCTAGCTATGGGGCTGGAAAATACGTCCATCAATGAGAGGAAAAACCGAGCTATCCGAGGAAAGACAGCACAGTTCCAGCAAGTCGAGACATGCCCAAAGCGGTTCCAGCGACCCGAGATGCGACCAAAGTGGTTACAACGGCACCACGGGACAAGGGAAAGGCTGAGGCCACTACCTCGAGGGCTCGGGATGTGAAATATTTCAAATGTCATGGAAGGGGACACTATGCAAATGAATGCACGAACAAGAGAGTCATGATCTTTTGTGACGACGGCAAGTTCGAATCCGAGGACGAACAGCTGAAAACTCGGACAGAACACATGAGGAAGAACCGACCAAAGGAGAGTTGCTGGTGGCACGACGTTCCTTAAGCGTGCAGCCTAAGGTCGACGAACAATAAAAGCGAGAAAACTTATTCCCTACTCACTGCCTTTTTCACGGAAAAGTGTGTAGCGTAATTATAGATGGAGGAAGTTGAACGAACGTTGCAAGTGCTGCCATGGTCCGAAAGCTTGGGTTAAAGGTCCAAAAACACCCGAGGCCGTATAAGCTCCAGTGGCTTAACGAAAATGGCGAGATGAAAGTAACCAGCCAAGTGACCATGCCTATTTCTATAGGCAAATACGAGGATGAAATCTTGTGTGATGTCCTACCAATGGAGGCGAGCAATATCCTTCTCGATAGACCGTGGCAATCGGATCGCAAGGTAAAACATGACGGTTTCACTAACAAACATTATTTTGAGTTTAATGGCAGAAAAACCGTTCTTATCCCATTGACGCCAAAGGAAGTGTTGCAAGATCAAATGCATTTAAAACAGCAAGGCGCATGCGTGCTTAAGTCTTCGAACTTCTACGCGAGATCAGGTGAGATCAAGAAATCTCTTCACTCGAATAAATCCGTGTTATTATTTGTGTATAAGGAAGCTCTCTCGAGCTTAGCTAACTTTGCACCGGTGCTGTCGAGTGAGATTACCTCATTATTGCAGGATTATGGAAACGTCTTTACGGAAGACAACCCCACGAGATTGCTCCCGATACGCGGTATTGAACATCAAATCGACTTTGTCCTCGGAGTTCGCGCTACCAAATCGGCCAGCTTACTGATCCAGTGGAAACCAAGGAGCTGCAAAGGCAAGTTGAGGAACTCATGGCCAAGGGACACATCCGAGAAAGCATGAGCCCATGCGCCGTGCCCGTTCTACTCGTTCCAAAGAAAGATGGTAGCTAACGCATGTGTTTCTAAGTTACTTAGGAAGAAAGAACTATATGCAAACTTTAATAAGTGTACATTTTGTACGAATAACGTCGTGTTTCTAAGTTTTGTTGAAAGTTTAGATGGCTTAAAGGTGGACGAAGAAAAGGTTAAAGCCATTCGGGAATGGTCGAGTCCAAAGACCGTCGGGGAAGTCCGAAGCTTCCATGGACTCGCGGGGTTCTATCGATGCTTTGTAAAGGATTTCAGCACCTTTTCCGCCCCTCTCACCGAAGTCATCAAGAGAAATGTCGGATTCAAGTGGGGAGAAACACAAGACACAACGTTCCAAACGCTAAAAGAGAAGCTTACTCATGATCCTTTATTGATTTTACTGGATTTTCTTGATACATTTGAAATCGAATGTGATGCGTCCGGTGTAGGAATTGGTGCAATCTTGATGCAGGAACGGGAACCATTTGCTTATTTCAGCAAGAAGCTTGGAGGCGCAACCCTCAACTATGCCACATACGATAAGGAGCTTTACACGCTTATGAGAACATTGCAAACGTGGTAGCATTACTTACAGCGTTTTCGAGCCCGGAGGCGAATAAGTTTTAAGCCCGGAGATCAAGAATGGACCCATTCGCGAAAGGAGCGATACCCAAACAAGAAGAAACCAAAATTGATGTGCCGGATTAGCGGACCCTTCACAGTGACCAAAAGAATCAGCAACAACGCCTACCAACTCGACTTGGAAGGTAAGTATATTGTGAGTCCCAGTTTTAATGTTACTAACTTGGCATCTTTTGTTGCAGATCAAACGGATTTGAGGACAAATCTTTTTCAAGTGGGAGGGCATGATATGATCTCAGACGACGTCGAGGACACGACTTGTAATGCTGAGGAGGACACGACCCGCATGGCTGAGGAGGATGTGACCCGCATGACTGAGGAGGATGCGACCCGTGCTGCATGAGATGTGACCCACACCGTAGAAGAAGCGACCCACATTGCAGAAGAAACGACCCGAGCGGAACGAAACGTGGACGCGACCCAAAAGAAGGACGTTGGTCCCGTGACCCGTGCTATGGCTAGGGACGAGGAGGCCTTGACCTTACTGATCATCTCGTTTTCATACGTATTTCTTGCACGATTTAAGAGACGTTTTTGATACATATGTGATGTTTTACGTATGATTCCGTTTCCGTTTTACTTCTTTTCGTGTTTTCATGTTCTTACAGGTCTTTATGCGTATTTGGATCATTTTGGAGCTAAAAGGACATGCACGGAGCTAAGGAGCAACTTCGAGGATCATCACGGGACAAACGGGACGAGATTGAGCATAGAAACCACCCGGTCAGGCACAACTCTTGCACGACCGGGCAAAACCTACAGCCATTTTGTGCACATCTCTTGCATGACTCGGGAAAGAATACCCGACCAACTGCCTTGTGCACGAGCGGGCTCACATACCATGCCAGATCGGGCATGCATTCCAGCCACACAACTTGCACGGCTCACCCTATGATACAAGCACCGAAGCTTTAGCCGCAAGTATGGACTGGCTTGAGTCGGTAGAAGGCCTAGGGGCACTCTCTAGCCGAGGCTCGAAGATAGTGAAGGCGGACGAAGGGGAACAGGCCAAAAGGGGCGCTCGTTCGGTCCTTCAAAGGAGTGGTGGATGACGGGTGGATCGCGGGACACCACGAAGGCTGCGGATGGGACCTTCGATACAGTCACACGTTCGGCTTGGACTCCCGGAGCACAAGACGAACTAGGGTGCGAAAACTCGCGAGGATGAAGAAAACTCAGCAATTTTATTTCGAATTCAAAGATTGTCTTCAACAAACAATAAGCCTAGGTTTAAAACATGACCGAGAAAGACAAGAAAGGAAACACAATATGGCCGTTGGGGCCTTAATTCGAACAAGGCAAAGAAGGCAAGTGGATCTTGGGTGAAAAAGGAAAGGGCCGTTGGTGCTTGAAATTTGAATTTCAAACGACTCCATCCAAGTTAAGGCAAGTTGCTGCGCCGGTCTAGATATGGCAAGTCGTTGCTTGTGTTGTTGCTTTTGTTCACGAAGCCACTTGATGGAGTTCCATAGGCTTCATTGATGACGAAGAGGGACTTGGATTTTGGGAAATTGCTGTTGATGTCTCCCCCTTCGTTGTTGAACTCCTGACGGTTGTTGAGAAGCACTTGAGCTACGTACGCATTGATTCTTGTACGAAGGCTCTTTGCTCGGGATCTCGTGAGTGGCTTGTCGTGGACCACCGGCATGTCAATGTGTGCTCCGTCTTCTCCTAGCTCTCCATCCACTCCCGTGCTTGTCTCGCCTATGCTAAGCTCGTCCTTGTGATCATCCATGCTCGGCTCATCCTTGCTCCGCTCCTCTCCTTCGTTAGAGTCGTAGCTCGTTGTAATGCCCTCATCAGGTAGTAGACCATAGCTTGAGCTAAGTGAGGAGAAAGCAATCATCCTTTACCAAGTAACTTTACATGAAATGGTTTTCCATCTCACCTGGCCTGTTTGGAAGAGAGAGTAAATTTCATTTTCTCGCATGTTTGGCAGCCTGGTTCACATCCACAGCAACCAACTGGCTCTACTATGGCAGATGAAAACTCTTAAGTATACTCAAATTCCCCTTTGCATCACAGATTTAGTTATTTCGGTTTTAAGAGAATCTGTTATTAACCTCGAACTTGACATCCTTGCGGTGTTTGTTGGCTTGCTTTGCATATTGCTCGGTTCGCCTTACAATGTTGTCGCGGACGCTTTGGTGAAGCTTCTTCATTGCTTCTGCTTTCTTTGCTCCGTCGAGGTTGACGATCTCGTTGTGTTGCAAGAGGGTAAGGTCCAATGGCGTGATTAGGTTGAAGCCATAGACTGCTTCAAATGGCGAGCACTTGGTGGCTGAGTGCATTGCTCGGTTGTACGCGAACTCCACGTGAGGTAGACACTCGAGCCAGTTCTTCAGATTCTTGCCGATCGTTGCCTGCAGCAATGTCCCTAAGGTCCGGTTGATGACCTTAGTTTGGCCGTCGGTTTGCGGGTGACATGTTGTTGAGAATAGGAGCTTGGTTCCGAGCTTTCTCCAGAGCGTCTTCCAGAAATAGCTCACGAACTTCGTGTCCCGATCAGACACGATTGACCTCGGAATCCCGTGTAGACGCACCACCTCCTTGAAGAAGAGGTCAGCTACGTGTGTCGCGTCATTTGCCTTTGCGCACGGTATGAAGTGCACCATCTTGGAAAACCTATCGACAACAACAAAGATCGAATCTTTGTTCTTGATCTTGGGTAGACCGAGAACAAAGTCCATAAAAATGTCAGTCCACGGATGAAATGGAATTTCTAAAGGAATGTACAAACCGTGGGGGTGAGAACGAGATTTTGACTTGTGACACGTGATACAGCGTGCACAAAGCCGTTCTACGTCGCACTTGAGGTGCGGCCAATAGAAATGCTCCTTGATAATGGCGAGCGTTTTGTCCACGCCGAAGTGTCCCATGAGTGCTCCTCCGTGTGCTTCCTGCAACCAAAGGTCACGCATAGAACTCCGCGGTATGCACAACCTCCGTTCGCAGAATATATAGCCTTCATGTTTGTAGAAGGGTCCGCGCGCTCCGCTCTCGCATTCTGCGTAGATCTCCTTGAAGTCGGGATCCTCCTTGTACATCTCTTTGAGGTTGACTTTGGAGAAGATGGTGGCTCTGCTTAACTCGTCCAGCGATGATCAACATGCTTTATCAGAAGCAATTCATGGGTGGAAACCATGAGGATCCCCATCAGCATCTCAGAGACTTCCTCGAGCTTTCGGGTACGTTCAAAATTCACGGAGTCTCAGAGGATGCAATGTTGTTGCGTCTTTTTCCCTTCTCTATTGGGGGAAGAGCGAAAACTTGGCTGCAATCACCCCCCGCGGGATCTATCGCCACTTGGGATTAGCTCTGCACACTATTCCTATCACGTTTCTTTCCTCCAAGCAAGACGATTCAGATGAGGGGGGAAATCACGACATTCAGATGCAGAGATGGAGAAACGCTATTTGAGGCGTGGGGTAGATTCAAGGATCTTCTACAGTTGTGTCCACACCATGGTCTTGAGCAGTGGTACGTTATCTAAACTTTCTAAAACGGAATTTCAGATGAGCATCGAACGAGGTTGGATAACGCTGCCAGAGGATCATTCATGGATCTGAGCGTCGAGGAGGCATTTGAGCTGATTGATAACCTCGCCATGAACCACACCATGTGGTCCACTCTGAGAGGTATGCCTAATAGCACTCGTCGTTTATATGAGCCTAATCAGAATAGAGCTATGAGTAATGCAGCGAACACCATGTACTGTGCGAATTGCGGAGATACGGA
>CM071863.1:53395051-53421192 GCA_036759665.1 Gynandropsis gynandra
TCCTTAGCAATTTCAAAATGAGAAACACTCGCACGTATACTAGGAGAAATTGTATTGCGTATCCAAGAAACGATGAGCGAATTGTTTGCCCACCAATCCTCCAAATCATCGGAATCTTCACTAGGCTGTTGTAAAGATCCATCAACAAATCCAAACTTCTTCCTTGATCGAAGAGCGATTCGTAACTCATGAGCCCAATCGACATAATTATCATTCGTAAGAAGAACTTGAGATAAAATACATCCTGGATTATCACTAGACGATAAATCATACGGATTAATAGTGCGACGATTTTTCGAAATTGAATTAACCTCTTCAGCCATCAATTTTAATTTGATTTAAAATAAAATCAAACTATAGATAAACCGTGACCCGCAGGAACACACACAAACGATCACTGACGATCGACGAAATCACTGACGATCGACGAAATCACCGACGGAAAATTTAAAGACTAACTCAGTCTTTAGAAACAGGGGACCTAAAACACTTAGATCTGGAAAATTTTTTTTAGATGAAAACCTGCTCTGATACCATGACACAAAATTAGAAAATTCAAGTGTAGATTTATTAATAAAACTCTTCAAATATATATACAGATAAATTATAACTAATTTCCTAATTATTCTCCTACAAAGTCTAACAATATCTCCTATTACATGACCAATTAAGAATACATTAGATTTTTAACGACTCAAGCGACCCTTGCGACTCAGTTGACCTTTGAGACTTAAGCGACCAATGCGACTCAAGTGACCCAAGCGATTCAAGCGACCCATGTGACTCAAACGACCCTTGTGACTCAATCGATCCTTGCAACTAAAGCGACCCATACTACTCAAACGATCCAAGCGACTCAAACGACCATGCGACTCAAGCGACCCTTGCGACTCAATGAGACTCAAGCAACCCTTTCGACTCAAGTGACCCTTGAGACCCAATGAATCACTTGAGTCGAAGAGGGTCATGAGTCTCAAGCGACTCATTGAGACTTCTGACCCTCTTCAACTCATGTGACTCAATGAGACTCAAACATCCCTTGCGACTCAAGCGACCCTTGAGATCCAATGAGTCGCTTGAGTCGAAGAGGGTCATGAGTCTCAAATGACTCACTGAGACTCTTGACCATCTTAGACTCAAGCAACTCACTGAGACTCAAGCAACTCACTAGGACTCAACCGACTCACTGAGACTCAAGCGACTCACTAGGACTCAACCGACTCACTGAGCCTCAACTGACTCACTGAGACTCAAACAACTCATAGGACACAACCGACTCACTGAGACTCAACCGACTCACTAAGACTCAACCGACTTACTGAGACTCACACCCAATTCAAATCAGCTAATAATTTTGCTTTCAACAGCCTAATCTCTAATGCATTTCATCTGCAACGTAAAACCCTAGAAATCGATCCACTTACAGATGCCATTGAAGATTGACCTGTGCTCTATTCTTCACTACTGATTCTTGCCATTTCTTTTTCACTTTAAAATTTCCATGGTCTCAACTTGAATTTTCTTTCTTGCTTATTTTGAATTTGATCTTTGCTTTCAACTTCAAAATCCTTCTTGGTCCTTACTCTCAAATTTGAAACCCTTTTTCATTTCAAAAATAAAAATACATTTTTTTTCTTCAATTTATATTTTTTATTTAATAATAATTTTTATGAGGATTGACATAAAATCATAAACCTTAGAAGTATATCGTTGATATTCTCCCAAACTATTGAGATGATTGTAGAAAAATTAATGATATATTTAATGGATTCATGACCTGCCACGTCAGCGATCACACGCTGCGTTTCGATTCTCGAAACTTTCCTCGAGACGTCAGAGAGAGAGAGAGCGAAGGAACTGAAAACAGTGGATTGGATAAGCATCCGAGGTGTCAGCGACCGGATATGATGCCACCGGGCGGAGGGGGAAGGCTGACACAGCTCCCGGCGACTTTATACGGTGGTGGAACAGGAACGGTACCGTCTTGGGTGTCGAAGACTTCTGTATCAGCGTCGGGGAAGAGGATTCAGAGAGAGATGGCGGAGCTGAATATGGACCCGCCTCCCGATTGTTCCGCCGGACCAAAGGGTGATAATCTCTATCACTGGATCGCCACCATTATTGGTCCCGAGGGTTTGTTCTTCGTTCTCTTGTAGAATTGATTTCGTTCTTGTTGCCATTTTGAATTCCATTGGAAAAAGCGTTCTGAGTTTCTTTTTGTCCGAAAAAACGTACAATGATTTGTGTTTTTTTGGACGTTGATTTGAAATTCGAAACCTTTTATGAACTTTTGCAGGAACACCATACGAAGGAGGCATATTTTTCATGGACATAATATTCCCGAGTGATTATCCCTTCAAACCACCAATGGTAATGAGTTAAGGTTATGATATTTTAGCGGTTATCTTGCGAAAGCAGCTTCCTTTTTTGTTTATTTTCTCGTTTAATTCTTATAAACAAATGATTGAAATAGCTGGGGTTTCTTTAGTGATTCCTTTGGGTTATTAAAAGATTGGGAGCTTCAGTTGTTGTACAATAGCAAACTAGTGAGACACCTTGTTGAGATTTAGTGTTTAACTTGGTTGACAATGATGAAGTTGCCCATACTACAAATGATTAGGAAGAGCTTCAATGGATTACTGAATATCATACATAAGCTCTTCAAGGACTTCATTTCACTGGATTTCTAATTTTTATACCTTCATTGGCCTTTAAGTCTTGACCAAGCATTTCATTGTCGGTGCGACCCGTTAGATCTGTTAAAGATAGCTAGAATTTTGTTTTTCTTCTGAAGAAACGGATCACTAGAGTTTCGAAGTCTTTCATTTCATAGAGCAGAGGTGATGAAAATGCTTTTCTTCCTCAAAACTGGAGGGAGGTTCTTTAGGACATTGCCAGAACTATAATGCTGTTCATTTACCAAAAATGTTTATAAGAAATAAAAAGAATCTTAGTGTGCTTTGAAGATGGCTACAGTGTTATGGCATTTTCATCATATTATTTGCTTCACTTTTGTCAATCTATTGGTTATACAAGGCCGAGGTTTGTAGGTTGTGTTCAAGACTAGGATCTACCACTGCAATGTCGATACTGCAGGAAATCTAAGTTTGGACATTCTGAGGGATAATTGGAGCCCGGCCCTTGCTATTATGAAGATTTTGCAAGCCATCAGATCGATCTTCATTAAACCTGACCCAAGTAAAACCTCGTGAACTGCACACTCCTAAACATCGTTTTGCCTTCCTTTGTAGATGCATGGTGTAACTGTAAAATTACAGTCTCTCAATTCTTCTCCTAGCAGATAATCCCGCCTTACCAGGCATCGCCCGCCTATACTTATCAGACAGAGCAAAGCATAACGAACTAGCTATGGAGTGGACATTAAGATTCGCCAGATGACCAAGATGAGGCTTTTCAATCAGATCCAGGATACCGTCAAAATATCCAGAAAAGAATGGACTCGCTGAGAAATTGTTTTGCTCAGCCAACTGGAGAAAGTGTTGTAGAAACTTTTGATGTGAACTGGAGGGGTTATTATCCCCAAAATACCAATTCACTAATAATTTGTGCCATTAAAAAAAGGGTTGATTTTTTGTATCGTTTAATGGAAGCTACCAAGCGGGTAGGTTAGGTTTCTGAAGAAGAATCTAAGAACTGTACAGTAAAGAAGAGAGTTTGGTCCGAATTTAATTCGAGTATAAACTTATTCACTATATCTACAACATATGGAAACTTATCTCAAGCTTTCGTCATCCGCGTGATCTACCTACCCGTCGTAGCCATATATGGATGGGCCTAGCATATTAATGACGACGGAGCATCCAGTCTCTAGAGAGAGAAAAGAAAGTGATTTTAGAGAGAGATGGGGAAGAGCATTGGAGAATTGGGTGTTGCTGACTATGTGAATGCAGGGTTGAGTTTTGAAGAAGCCAAAAGATTCGACGAAGTGGTGACGGATGTGATTTCGAAGGTCAAAGGGTCTGAACCAAGAGAGCAATGGAAGGCGTTGGTGGGTTCGAGAGTGCTGACACCATCGCACCCACATGCTCTTCATCAGCTCGTCTACTACTCTGTCTACGCAAACTGGGACGACTCCGTTCAAGGCCCTCCTCTCTACTGGTTCCCTTCTCTGTACGTCTCTCTCTCGCTCTCCCTCTCTCCCTCTCTCTCTCTCTCACACACACACACACACACACACACACACACACACACACACACACACACACACACACACACACACACACACACACACACACACACACACACACACACACACACACGTCTGTTATTTCTCTTATGAATCATATGATTCTGACAAGATCAAGAAGTATCTTGGATTTGGTAAAGTTATTATCCATGAAGACGAGTTGATTCTATTATCTTAAGACTCATAAGTAGTTGGGAATATATTATTCATATTGGGTAAACTTTAGACTTTCGTTCTTTAAACGCCTCATGTGGAGGTTTTGACATAAGCATATATCTCTCTGGTTTATCTTCTATGTGTTTCAGAGCTCGATCAAAATCAACAAACTTGGGAAGGTTGATGGAAATTCACGGTCCAAGGCTTCTGGGGGATTACTACAAGAACCCAATTGAAAGCTTTAATCTTTTCCGAGAATTCTCCATTGAACACCCTGATGTGAGCGATAGTGTCTTCTACATTCAGATGTTTTTCATGTCGGATTTGGTGAAGCCTGTTCATTTGGATTTGATATTTGCCAATGTTTTTCAGGTTTATTGGTCAATCGTTCTTGATGAGCTTTCGCTCTCTTTTCTCTCTCGTCCGAGATGCATTCTTGACACCAGTGACAAATCAAAACCTGAAGGGACTTGGCTTCCTGGAGCGGTTTTGAATATCTCCGAGTGTTGTTTACTTCCCTCGAGCCATCCTAGGAAGGATGATGATAGTGTGGCTGTTGTATGGAGAGATGAAGGCTCTGATGATTCCCCTGTCAACCGTATGACATTAAAGATGCTCCGTGAACGAGTCATGTATGTGTGATGACCTGTCTTCATCTTTCTCCTCTTTGTGATTAATTGTTCGCTCTGTTTGCTTGATGCTTGTATGGCATACTTCAGGTTGGTGGCAAATGCGTTAGATGAAATTTTCGCCAAGGGTGACACAATTGCTATTGATATGCCAATGACAGTCAATGCGGTGATTATTTATCTGGCCATTGTATTAGGTGGCTACATTGTTGTCTCCATTGCAGACAGCTTTGCGGCTAAGGAAATTGCTACGCGATTAAGAGTTTCGAAGGCAAATGGCATATTCACTCAGGTGCAACATCTCGCATTTCATCTTCCATCTCTCTTCCACCGTCAGAGGTGGTTCAGACCATGTTCGACAAAAGCATTCGAACAGGGTCTCAATAAGCCTATTATTTTCAAAAAAATAATTAATATTTAGAATATTTGTATGTTAAAAAATACAGAAAGACCTATTTTAATTTTATGGCATAGGGCCTCGTTCTAACGTTTTTTTGGTTGAGCCGACCCTGAGAATTACTATATTTAGTAATTTATCCTAAACTGATCCATGTTTTGATGCATTCTCAGGACTACATACTCAGAGGAGGTCGAAGATTTCCTTTATACAGGTGAAAGAACTAACTATTCTCTTGCTATAACCTCATTTTTTAACCAGAAACATATGTTCACTTAAACCATTTTTTTTTCAAGTAGTCGAGTGGTCGAGGCTGCTCCATCTAAGGTCATTGTCCTCCCTGCAGCCGGGACTGAACTAGACGTTCAGTTAAGAGAACAAGATACATCATGGAATGATTTCCTGTCCTACGCTAAAACCCGTCCTAGGTAAAGGGTAAATCTGTACATTTAAAGTCATTCATTCGAAGGCATTTGTAAGGAAAGAATAACCTTCAGACAGGAACTGACTCACCATTTAGTCGCAGTGGGGGATATTACTATCGTCCAGCTTATCAGCCTGTGGATGCGGTGATTAACATTCTCTTCTCATCAGGAACCACAGGTAAGGATGTGATGACTATATAGATGAAGATATATGTATACAGGTACATATATATATATATTGATATGTTTCCTGCCAGGTGAACCAAAAGCTATCCCGTGGACACAGCTGTCCCCGATACGAAGTGCTTGTGATGGATGGGCTCATATAGACGTCCAACCTGGCGATACATACTGTTGGCCAACCAATCTCGGATGGGTTATGGGACCGACCCTAATATTCTCGTGCTTTCTTAGTGGTTCGACACTTGCTCTCTATCATGGGTCTCCCCTTGGTCGCGGTTTCGGGAAGTTTGTTCAGGCGTGGCACCTCTCCATCGCTGATTCTGGTTTTGGTTCATTCAGACAAAGCAGAAAACAAATATATCCTTACATATAGGCTTAATATTTTTTCAGGATGCAGGAGTTACGACTCTGGGTACGGTTCCGAGCTTGGTGAAAACTTGGAAGAGCACAAACTGTATGGAAGGCCTTGATTGGACAAAGATGAAGTAATGACCTCGGTTATAAGAATCTTCAAGTTATACATTTTTCGGATTTTTCGATGATAACTCAGGAACCATGGTTTGCCAGATATTTCGCGTCTACTGGTGAAGCTTCCAATGTCGATGATGATCTCTGGCTATCTTCCAAAGCCTATTACAAACCCATCATTGAATGCTGTGGAGGTACAGAATTATCATCATCTTACATCATAGGAAGCCCACTTCAGCCGCAGGCTTTTGGAGCGTTCAGCACTCCATCCATGACAACCAGAATCACGATCCTTGATGAAAATGGCATCCCACATGTAAGAATTTTCCGTTACAATACCATATCGGTTTCAGAAGGTATACATGAGACTTTTGACATTGCTATTGTCAGCCTGATGATCAACCCTGTACTGGAGAGGTGGGTTTGTTCCCACGACACTTCGGGGCCACAGATAGACTGCTCAACGCAGACCATGACAATGTTTACTTCAAGGGAATGCCTTTGTACAAAGGAACGGTATAATTTCAGCCATGCGCAAACACATTTCATGTCCTTTGTTCATCATCATATTCTTCTTTAACTGCAGCAACTCAGAAGACACGGGGACATCATCAGGAGAACTGTTGGAGGGTATTACACAGTTCAAGGCAGAGCTGATGACACCATGAACCTCGGAGGCATAAAGGTACTAGATTATATGCGCTTTATTGTTTTCCTGAAACTTCTAGAATTGCTGACTATATCTCGAAATGCAGACAAGTTCTATTGAGATCGAACGAATTTGTGACCGTTCTGACGAGTGCGTATCTGAGACGGCTGCAATTAGCATAGCACCGCCCAATGGTGGCCCTGAATTGTTGGTCATATTCGTGGTTATGAAAGAAGGGTTTAAGAACCAACCAGAAGAACTAAAGACTAAGTTCTCCAGAGCTATACAGAGAGATCTCAATCCTCTCTTCAAGGTTCGACTCGTCCTCTTTTTCTTAATGATTCCTTCAAATCTTCATGAAAACGCTCGATGGAGCGGTACAAGGTTCTGTTTTATACTTGCGGATATATTCGTATTTCAGGTAAGCATGGTTAAGGTTGTGCAGGAGTTCCCAAGAACAGCTTCGAACAAGTTACTGAGGAGAGTTCTGAGAGTTCAGTTGAAGCAACAACTGTCCGTTGTACGGAGCAAAATCTAAGGGTTGATGTTGATGTTGATGTTGGGGTATTATATCTCTATTTTTAGATATATTTGAAATTTGTAATGGTTGAAAAATTAATATAATATAAACGAGAAAAACATATTCAAATAAATATGTGAGTGGAGGCACTCAAATAAGAATGTTCGTATATATCGAAAAAAATACATAATATGATTTCATACATAATACGATATGAATATTTATAGATTTTATAAAGAATGTAAAAAGACTTTTTTAATAATTATATTTAATTAAAAATGTGAAAGGTGTTAATAATAAAAAATATACTTGACACGTTATTAGGGTTTCAATCTTAATCTTGACTAAAAAAATTCAATTTCAATTTTATTTTTATAATATTGATATTTCCATATTGCCTTTATGATCCATGCGACTTTTGTGATCTATGCGACCCATCACTGGAAATTGCTCTCAACTTCGAAATCGCCTCTTTTCTTTTTCTCAATTTTGAAATAGATTTCGTTTCGAAAAATGTCATACCGTATGTGTTTTCATTAACAGAAAATAAGGACAAATATGCATTTTCTCTATTTTTTCATTAGAGTTTCAAGGGTATACGTGGAGTAAGGAAGCTCTAAGAAGGTGTCTTTGATATTTTGTCCTGTTGATTGTATATTGAAATATATGTTGTTAGAAAAATTGTAATGTAAAACCGAAAGACAACCCTAATAAAAAATAAAAGAGTGCACACTCTAAGTAGATGAATATTTTGAACATGTGACCTCATGCTTGCTAGCATGTTACACAAATATTACTTGGATATTGGACTTGAATTGAGTGGGAAGGATTATTGCGTCGGGATCTTTAGTAATATCGTTTATATTTCATGTCGACGAAATTAAACGATATAATTAAGATACATATCATTAACATGTTATCTTTTAGTTTATGGTGCCTAATTCACGTGCATATATATATATATATATATATATGAGATTTATTTGTTTTTGGAATAGTGATTTCATTATCATCATGCTTTTAGAAAAACTTCAGAGAATCTCATTTTCTTTATACAATCTATCAATGTGAAGTTTTTGGTAATTGCACGTAGAATTAGAAGGTATTTTCCGCTGCATCAAGTATTCAATGAATTCGGATATTTATCTCAATCTTCTTCTAAGTTTTCAAATCTTGATATAATTCACAATAAAATTTTGGATTTGGAATTCGAATCAGGAAAATCGGATTCCTACACTACTGGGACGAGCCATACCTATTCAAGAGAGGCACAAACAAAATCTTCAAACGCTGCATTCTTGAAGAAGATGTCCCACACATCCTATCTCACTGCCATTTCTCAAGTTATGTGGGTCACTTTGCTGCAACCAAGACACCCGCAAAGGTGCTGCAAACGGTTTTCTATTGGCCTACACTCTTTAAAGACACCCACAGCTACGTAGCCTCATGCGATAATTGTCAAAGAATGGGGAAAATTTCTAAATGCAACGAGATTGCGCAGCATGATGCGTGTCAAGTTAAACAAGTTAATCTAAACTACCCGCATGATGCGTGTGTAGTAATTAAGGTGCCGATCCCACGAAGACTAATGTAACACGGTTTAAGAATCAAACTTGAATCAGTGCTTGCTGTGATGAGATGATAGTTATAAGATGCAAGTATGATGATGATGCAGTGGAATAACGAGTTCTAACAAAGAGACAAACGTTCTAGGAATCCGGTTTCAACGCATAGCTTCCGAAACCTACCTCCGATCTATCAAATCGTGCATTCCCTATCAAGATATCTAAGGAGGACGATCCTAATGTAGATCCTACCCTTTCTCAAGGCAAAGGAACGTGGTTCGATTGAGTTATCTCCTACTTTCGTGGCTGACACCCCAACTAAACCCCATTTCGATTCATGATTCGCCTGATTCAACCCTCAACCGTTACTATCCTACTTTCGTGACCTAGTCTCGGTTGTTCTAAGCCTGATCTTCTAGGACTAGAATTCTCCTGTCGATCCTTCACCTAATCTCTAACACATGCATATACGTGGCCATTAGTAAAAATAAGTCATCAAGCGCTCAAACAAAGAATAGATAAACGGAACGGGGAAATGCATTCATAAGTAAATCAAAGACGGTTTTGGGATAGCCATGTGCTAATCCCTTCTCCTAGAAAAATTCAACTATTCGATCATGAGTCTAAACAACATAAACAAAACCGTATGGTGAAACCGGATTCGTAGAACGTTTGTCTCACTGTTAAGAACTCGTTAGTTTATTGTTTTTAGTATTTCATTCCTAAAACCAATATTTCGTTCATTTGCAAGTTTGATTCGTAGTTTGTGTTTAGGTTGTGTTGCGTAATCTATGTGGGATGGACACCCAAAGTACTACACATGTGTCGTGCACTTGCGGAGGTTAATATTTGTTTATCTTGGAACGCATCATGTAGTACTCAAGGTGTCGATACATAGGGACTACGCAACACAACCTAAACCCAAACTATGAATCAAACTTGTAAACGAACGAAGTATTGGTTTTAAGAATGAAATAACGAAAAAAATAAACTACGAGTTCTTAACAGTGAGACAAACGGTGTAGGATTACAGTTTCACCACAACACTTCTGAAACCAACAATAAACCTATCTAATCATGCATTTCCAATAAAGTTATATAAGACAGACAATCCTAATATGATATCTATCCTCTCTCAAGGCATAGACACGCGATCTAGTCAAGTTATCCCCTACTTTTGTGGCTGACACCTTAGACTAAACCCATAAGTTCTATGATTCATCTGTTAACCCTCAACCGCTATTACCCTACTTTCGTGGCCTAGTCTTGGTTATTCTAAGCCTGATCATCCAAAATTAGAATTCTCCTTTCGGTCCGTCTCCTAAGTTCCTAAAACATGCATCTACTTGGACTTCGTAAACAAAAATCAATCAAGTACTCAAAAAAAGAATAGATAAACGAAAACGGGAAATTGCATTCAAAGATAAATCAAAGTTTTTCCGGAATAGCCATAGGCAAATAATCCTTTCTCCTAGAACAAAATGACTACTCTCTCATGCAATCAAAAGCAAACAACATAATCAAAATAGATATTTTAAAGAACATAGAAACCCAAACGAAACCGAAGGCCTGAATTGATCTCCAATGCTCCTTAAATGTCTCATCTCCAAGAAATCACGAACAACTCTTCTCTCTACTCTCTCTCTGCAACTCTCTCTACTCCCACATGTGTTCTCTCTCCCTAAAACTGAAGTGAATTCGACCCCTACCTATTTTCCTTGTCTTTCCTCTTTTCTTTCTTTCCTTTTCTTCTCTTTTTCCTCTTTGGCCGTTCACTTCCTCTGCTCTTCTTTCCTCTTTGTTGCAGCATGCTGTTTTGTGAGTTTTCCATTCTTATTTGCATTGTTGTACATTCTAGGATAAGTGGCAATTTTCCCTTCTATTTTCCATCCATATAGCTCTCATTCCTCTTCTCTAACCAAGTTTCCTTTATGTGTGGGCAACTAACCACTTTCTTTTCCTCTTTGTCCGAGTTTCCTTTTCTTGTTTCTGTAGGTTACGGACACGACCCGTGCGGGCTGGAGTGTGTACCCCATGCGAGCCCCCTTGCTGAAGCAGATCCGCGCGTGCTGAGGAGCGCCTTGAACTGTGCTGGACCAATGGCCCCGTGTGGGTAAGGTGAGTGCCCCATGCGGGCTGTGATGCATCTCAAGGTCCGTGCGTGTTGGTGTTCTCCCCGAGTCGTGCTGAGTTTGCTGGAGGTTGTAGCCCGCGTAGGCTATGAGTTCCACCCCGCATGGGCTGTGTTGGAGCTGATGATCTGCGTCGTTTCTCCCCGTTTGTTCCGTTATGATCCTCAATGCTAGTACTTTGTCTCATGTACATATTTAGCTCCGAAATGAACCAAATCTACATTAAGATCTGTAAGAACACAAAAACACGAAAACGGATACAAAATTACATGTAAACATCGCATCTATCATCATAAATATCTCTAAAATCATGCGAGAAACACAAATCAGAAACATGTATGAAAACACGTTAATTTAGTGTAGAGGGAGAGTAGAGAGAGAGCAGAACGTAAAGAAGGATAGAGACGGGCGACGAAGCAGGATCGCAGAGGAGCTGTTGAAGACATCAGTAATAGAATAAGGACGGCTCTCGTTCTTTATCCATGTTGAATATAGAATAGATAAATGAAAACATGAAATTTCATTGAAAGATAAATCAAAAGCGGTTCCGGGATAGCCAAGGGTTAATCCCTTCTCCTAGAATAAAACGACCACTCGTTCATGCGTTCGAAAGAAAACATAATCGAAGTAGAAAGTCTAAAGAACATAAAAATCAAACGAAACCGAAGTCCTGATTTGATCTTCGACGCCCCTTGAATGTCTCCTCTGCAAGAGTGTTCTTCTTCTCCGATTCTCCCTCTACTCTCTCTCCTCTACTGAATCCGCTCGACCCCTCGCTCCTCTCTTTCCATTTCATTATTCTTTTCTTTCCTTTTCTCCTGGTTTTTCCTTTTAACCGTTCACTTCTTTCCTCTTTTTTGCAGCAGCAACCGTTTTACCTTTTTCGTGTGTTTTCCATTCTTGATTAAGTTGCGCAACGTTTCCATTCTTTTCTCCAGCAAAATATCTCTTATTCCTATTCTCTAACGTCGTTTTCCTCTTTGTATATGTAACTAACAAGTTCCTTTTCGTGTTCAGACAAGTTTCCTTTTCTGGTTTTTGCAGGCGACGGACGCGACACGCGCGGGCTGGAGCTGCTGTGTTCGCTGGAAACAAGGCCCCCGCGCGGGCTAAGTGAGTGCCCCACGTGGGCTGTGTTATGCCTTGCCGATTCTCAACCCGTTTGTACCGTGATGATCCTCGATGTTAGTACTTTGTCTCGTGTATGTCCTTTAGTTCCAAAATGTACCGAATTTACATTACAACCTGTAAAGACACGAAAACGAGTAAAACAAATACAAAATCATACGTAATCATCGTATCTATATCATGAATATCTCTTAAATCATGCGAGAAATACGTATAAAAACAAAATGATCAATCTATGTTTGCAATAGTTTTCTTTCGTGCTTTGTTTTGGGAATTCATGTTCGAGTAGTTTAGAAGGTACGAGTTAGAGTTTTGCGGATATGTAATGGAGGCTCATGCTTAATGCTTGGTTATAATATTTAATCGCTTTTTCTGATTGATTGGTTGTTCTTATCAATTTTGTTCTTAATGGCCGTTTGAATGAATGATCATAAAAGTTTGGTTGCATTGGAAGATGAATTGAACTTTAGAACGTAGCCATGATATGAGGTCTCAATTGATTTAGCACCGTGACTGGTCGGTTAATTGGACTTAGGAATTAGGATAGCAGACTCAATGCATTTATCGTGTGAGATTACGCCATTGGAAGATTGGTAGTACACATGTTAGATAGTGGGTTTAAGCATCAAAAGAGTCATTCCCTAGGAAAGAGCTAATTTTCCCCGAATACCTGATGATATTCATAACCATGATTCTTGTTAGCAGTTCATTGCATATTCGTGCATCTCTCGGAACCTATAGTGTTTAGTCTATTGATTTTATCCCATTAATTAGATAGTTTAATTTCATTCGCATTCTACACACTTATGACTTTTACCGTCCTTTTCATTACTTTCTAGCTTTAGAGTTGCATTGATTCCTCGTGTTTGACCTTGGTACTATATGATCCGTATTCTTGCGGAAGCGTTAGACTAGGTAAATTATTACTTGAGATTAACCACATCATCGTATCTGCTCTTTCTTCTCCCTTGCCCTTCTTTCGCTTATTAATCGTTCTCTCAATCTCGGGGTCGATTCGATGCAAATTAGAATTGCCTTGAGATCGGGTCATGCACCTACGAAAGACAAGTAAAAAGAATTAGTAGAAAGAAATGAAAAAGAAAAGAAAAATAAAAGAAAAACAAAAACAAGTATGATTCTAAATCAGAATCCTAAACGTGTTGACAATCCCCGAAAACGGCGCCAAAAACCTGATGCGTGTTAAGTTAACAAGTTAACCTAAACTACCCACAAATGTACGACACGTGTGTAGTAATTAAGGTGTCGATCTCACGGGGACTAATGTAACACGATCTAAGAATCAAAACTAGAATCAATGCTTGCTGTGAAGGAATAAGGATGACAAGATTCAAGTATGATGATGATGAAGTGGATATATGAGTTTTAAACAAAGAGACAAACGCCCTAAAATTTGGTTTCACCTCATTACTTCCGAAGCCTGTCTCCGATCTATCTAATCATGCATTCCCTATTGGGGTATCTAAGGCAGACAATACTAATTTAGAACCTACCCTCTCTCAACACATAGGAATGTGGATAGATCGAGTCATCCCCTACTTTCGTGGCTGACACCCCAACTAAACCCCATTATGATTCATGATTCGCCAGATTCAACCCTCAACCGTTACTATCATACTTTCGTGACCTAGTCTCGGTTATTCTAAGCTTGATCTTCTAGGACTAGAATTCACCTTTCAGTCCTTCTCCTAATCCCTAACACATGCATTTACGTGGTCTTTGTAAACACAAGACAATAAGCGCTCAGACAAAGAATAGATAAAAAATGAGGAAATGCATTCATAAACAAATCAAAGATGATTTGGGGATAGCTATGAGCTACTCCCTTCTCCTAGAACAAATCTACTCGCTCATGAGTCTAAAACAACATAAACGAAATCGATAGAGTAAAGAGCATAGAGATATCAAACGAGCGATGATCACGAATCAATCCCTGACTCCTTGTTGTGTCTCCCGTCAAAGAGGGATCTTGAATGGATTGATGGATGTTGTGTACCCTCCTAGGGTTCTCCTCTGAGTTTTGCTTCTGAACTCAATTAGGGGTCCCTTTTATACAAATTTCCCGTTGGAGAACTTCTAGGGAAGTTGTTACAGCCATGCCCCACGTGGTCTAGGGAGGCAATCGATGCGGGCTGCCCACTTTCTCCATGCCCCGCACGTGCTACAAGGGAGCACGACTTGGGTATTTTGTGCTGGACAATCACCCCGCGAGGGCTAAAAGACACGCCCACATGCCCTTCTTGAACATCAATCCGTGTGTGGTGAGGGTTAGCACGACTTGGGCAATGCTGCTGGACATTCAGCCCGAGAGGGCTAAGGAAACCACCCCGCGGGGGGCCTTATCTCCTCATGCTGTATCGCATTCCTTGTCCATTTTTGGTCCTATTTCCTCTGTTATAATCTTTTAAGCTCGTATTTTGTCCCGTGTCTATTCTTCAGCTCCGAAACGAACCAAATACGCATTAAAACCTATAAGAACATGAAAACATAAAAACAAGTAAAACGGATACAAAATCACAAGTAAACATCGCAACTATCGTCATAAACATATCTAAAATCATGCGAACATCATGTACGGAAATGAGATGATCAAAATCCCCTAGACTTGAATGCTTGCTTGTCCCTAAGCAAACGTTAACGTGAAACACGTGGGAGATATAAAAGTTGAGAATTCCTCTTTTCCTAGAAACACCGCTAAAACATGAATCTACTTGGCCTTCGTAAATACAAGTCAATTAAATAGTCAAACAAAGAATAGATAAACAAAAACGGGAAATTGCATTCAAAGATAAATCAAAGTGGTTCCGGGATATCCATGGGCTAATCCATTCTCGTAGAACAAAATGACTACTGGCTCATGAGTTCGAAAACAAACAACATAATCAATCTTCAATGCTCCTTGAATGTCTCCTCTGCTAAGTGCTCACGAACCAGTCTTCTGTCTCCCTCTCCCTCTGCAACTCTCTCTTGTGTGCTCTAACGTCTCATGCCAATACTGAATTCGTCTCAGAGCTCTCCTCCTTACCGTTTCCTCTTTTATTTGTTTTATTTCTCCCCTTTTTCTCTTTGGATGTCCACTTCCTTTTCTCCTTTTTACAACAGCTATCGTGTGACCATTCGCCCCACCCACCTTGTGCGAGGAGTCTTCCGACTCGGCTGCAACAAGGACTATCCTTCATACCTCCGTCTAGAGCGTCGCTCCAGCGAGGATCGCGTCATCTATGATTATGAAATTCACGAGTTTTGTGTTGTAATTATTATCGTCATCTAGGATTAACACCTTTAGCCCATCCTTACTTTTAACTATTAATACAACAGTCTAAAGTACGATGTATGTATTTTTTTTTTGGATATTTCAATTGAAATAATTTGAGCAACATATTTTGTTATGGTGGAAATTTCGATGACCATTTTAGAAAGAATAATATATGAACATGTAGAAAGCCATTTTTTTGGAATTCATATGTGTAAACAACTAAAACATGAAAAAATTAGTGTGGTTACAATTATTCCGAATTAATTGAGTAAACAATGCAAATGACTACCAGGATTTACTTGTTGTTGTAATTTCTAATATATATTTCTTTAAAAAATGAGAAACAATGTTTTGTTAAATTTGTTTTGAATATTCTTTTTAAGATATATGGTTGAACTTTGGAGGACAACTTGTTGTTTTGGTATAAGGTCAATATATCTAAAAACTTTTGTTTCATATATCTTGAGCTACCCATAAAAGAATAAAGAACAATGGTTCGACTATGAATTGTAGACACCATCGTCGTTTCCCGATTTTATTGGTTAATATTTCAAAACATAAAATATTTTAATTATTTCTCATTCAATTATACAAAATCGATCAACAACAAATTTTTTGAAAGATTAAGATGATTATATAAGAACATAAGCTCCTCAAGATCATTCTTGCAAACAATAAGCCATTAATTCTTTTAACTAATTCACATTCTTACATCTTGTAGGAAATAATCAGTTTGCTCTTTTAAGAGCCTTAAATCTTTTTAGAATTAGTACGGTTAGGCCGATGGTCTATTATTTATTGGTTAGAGTTGGTATATGCCCATTTTTCTGAAATGACGTGGTTTGATTAGATGAGAAGTTTTTTTTAGAGAATTTTTTATAGAAAGATAGGTGCATAATATTATGTGATTATCAAAATTTCATTCATATCGAGATCAAAACACATTTATATTAGATAGGATTGATACAAGAAGTATTGAATTGGAAAGGAGGTTGAATTTGAAAAGGCACACACTGATAGTGATGAGACCAATATGATGAATAGGGCAATAATAACATCTTGGCGATATGGTTCAAGTGACCAAAAATATATAAAATATTTTTATAGTTTAAGTCTATAATAATCTAAAAAGTACAATTCTTTGATTTATATTCTTAATTTAACGTATATCCTTAAAACATCCAATGTTTCTAAATAAATAAATTTTTTTAGAGTTTGAAAATTTATCAAAATATTATCTCTATATCATGAATACTAAAAATTATATTTTTGAGAATTCTCTATAAATAACTTAACTATACAGACTTAAGTTAAAAAAGAAATATATTTCAACACCATTTTTTCTTTTATTGTGTCTTCTCTATTTCCTTGGACTCTTCTTCTGGCCTTGGTTTGTTGAGAAAATCGAGAATTTAAGGAACGAAATTGAAAATAAAAATCAGACATAGATTGAAATAAAAAAGATAAAACTATTTCATGCATTTATCTTCTTCATCTCAATCTTATGTTTGTTTGCTATTTTCACCATAATATCAAATAATTTTTGCAAATACGTTAATTTTTAAGCTTTTTAATTATTTTTTAAAATGTTCCTAAGTTGTTTAAGCTTTTAAAATCTTTACATAATTTTTCACTAGATTACGTTCACATTCCATACAGATGATTCTGAATAAGACATTATTAAAATACATAAATGATTAGTTCCGTAAATACTTTGTTTTATTTATTGTACATCTCAATGAATATATCAAAATATGTGTACTACGTAAGCATTTACATATTAAATTTTTTTAACATGATAATATCGTTTTGTTTTGTAATACTGTTAATATAAGTATAAACACTTTTTCTACTTAATTTTGAAAATTATTATTTTTTCCTTTAAATATATGGTTTCCTAATTATAGTTTGAAGCCTTAATTGATATCATGATCTTAACTTTTGATTAAATATTTCGCAACGATAATTTAATCATACTCAATTTTAATTGTAACCAGTGGTTCAGAAGTCATCCACACTTATTGCGTTTAGAAAATAATTCTTTCTTTTTGTTTCGATTATAGTTTGAAAAGCATAATCTATATGAATTTCAGTATTATGTGGTATTTCAAGGTATTAATTTCTATAATGTATTGTTAATCTTGTCAAACAACTGATTATTAAGACACAATATCGCACATTTTTGAAATGCTTTTTAGCGTATAGTAGTGATTTTCTATATTTTAGTATATAATCTGCAATTAATTAAATTTGACGGAAAATCTATTAGACATTAACAATCAATCGACTTAGTGATTTTTCATCACCTAATTGCAAAATCCATTCGTAAAATTGTTCTATTGGAGCTAAATTTTCTTTTATAGCCTTTATTGATAGCCACATTTTTTACTTAGTCTTTATAAGTGACAATAATTCAAAAAAATGTATGATGAGTTTATGAATACTAGAGTGGTGGCATGTGTACTGCCTTTAGTGACAACTGGCAAGAATTGTTGAAATCACATCAAAAGACGAAAAATTTTACACCAAATGGTTTTATACAAAGAAGTGGATACATTGAATTAATCATGTCTTTAATGGTTTATCTATTCCCTCAAAATAATGTTTATATAATTGTAGCTTCATTAGAAATTATAAGTTTTGTTTGTTTGGATCATTTCGTTATGTTTGTTCCTAGTTCAATGAAACATCTACAGTCTTTAATAACATGTAGTGGTATTCGGAATCTAGAGTGTGTAGTTCATCCTCCTTGTAGTAAAAATGATGTGATACCGCTTGAAGCAACATTTGAAACAATATTACCTCGGGATCTGATTGTAGTACTACTTATTATTTTGACTTTAGTGCAATTGTCTAAGACTGTTACTGTTAGAACACAATCGTATAAGATAACACTTTTAATGGATTGTTAGATCATAAATTCAATTACTGTAAAAAGATGGATGTGATTGCAATGATTCTATTTTGACTTTTTGGTAAGATACATATCATGTTCTCTAATAATTGTTTCATACTAAGAATATTATTTTACATATGAGGATCATAATACACATCCTCCATGGTACCTTCTTTTCTTTTTCTTGCAAAAAATATATCTTTCCTCGACCTTTAAATTTCATCTTTGATGGATCTTCGAAACACACATGCCCATTTATATTAACTTCTGGGATAAATTATTTATGTGTCTTAATTCCGGATCAAAATGATGTACAATATCTTAAAAATCGAAACGAATTTCTTGATTATTCATATCGATATTGCCAACCATTTAAATTATAAGATTGATAATTATAATAACCTAATGGTTTTTCTAGTTTTTTCTTCAAAGATTAAATTTATTTATAGTAGAATGTTTTTAGAATTTTGAATATATTTGAAGGATCAATATAGGCACAATCATATATAATTGGTGTTAATATTTACAATGAGAATTTCTTAGTTATTCTTTGGGGTTTTTGTAATAAATTACAATGAAATTTACTTCAGATTAGTCCCAATTACTCAACTCAAACATTATAAGATACATAAAAATTGTGGTTGTGGATGTGAAATAAAGCAGTTAACTAAATGAGAAGAAAAAGTATTACGAAGTAATAAAACATTTATTTTATTTGCATATGCATTAATAGTATTTCAAGAGATTATACAAGTTTTTGCAATATTTAAAAGAGTTGAGTAATAAAAGATGGAAGACATCTCGTACTCATTTTCTATCCTTGTCGAGAGGCAGGACTATTGGTATTGGTGGTTTGCATAGAGGATGTGTAGGACCATAGTTTGGAATGCTTCCACGTTTCAATGCTGAATCAGTTGTTATCTTCGCTTCTTTGTTGCTCCCTAATAGACAATACACCAACATTACCATAAATATAATATAGCTCAAATAAATACTTCTAAAATTTGTTGTTGTAGGTATGAAATAAATGACTTAACTAAATTGGAATAAAACATATTACGAAGAAATAACACATTTATTTTATTTGCATATGCATTAATTGCATTTCAAGAGATATTACATGTTTTTACAATATTTTAAGAGTCGAGTAATCAAAGGATGAAGAGATCTCATACTCATTTCCCATCCTTGTCGAGAGGCAGGGCGTATTGGTGTAGGTGGTTTGCACAAAGGATGTGTAGGACCACAGTTTGGAATACTTCCATGTTTCAACGTTGAATCTGTTGGTATCTTTGCTTCTATTATGCTCCCTAATAGACAATACACCAATATTACCATATACATAATATTAATGATCTTTTTAACATCATCCATCACTACTTATATGTGTATATATAGTTCAAATAAATATGACTAAAAATTATAGTTGTGGATATGAAATAAGAAACTTAACTAAAAGAGAATAAAAATGTACTACAAAGTAAGAACACATATATTTTATTTGCATATATATATATATATTAATGGAGTTTCAAGAGATTATGCATGTTTTTTTATATATTTTAAAAGAGTCTAGTAATCAAAAGTGGAAGAGATCTTGTACTCGTTTCCCTTCCTTTTTGAATGGTACGTCGTATTGGTGTTGGTGGTTTGCATATTGGATGTGTAGGGCCACAGTTTGGAATACTTCCACGTTTCAGCCCTGAATCACTTGTTATCTTTTCTTCTATGTTGCTCCCTAATATACAATACACCAACATTACCATAAAAATAATATTCATGGTCTTTCATACATCATCCATCACTACTCATATATGTGTATGTATATAGTTAAAATAAATATGTCTAACAATTGTAGTTATTGATATCAAATACAACACTTAACTAAATAAGAATAACATGAAGTACAAAGTAATAACACATTTATTTTATTTGCATATGCATTAACGGTATTTTAATAGATTATATATGTTTTTGCAATATTTTAAAAGATTCACGTAGTAAAAGGCGGAAGAGATCTCGTACTCATTTTCCATCATTCTCGAGAGGTAGGGCGTATAGGTGTTGGTGGTTTGCATAGAGGATGTGTAGGACCACAGTTTGGAATACTTCCACGTTTCAATGCTGAATCACTTGTTATCTTTGCTTCTATGTTGCTCCCTAATGGACTATATAACAACATTACCATAAACATAATATTCATGATCTTTCATACATCATCCATCGCTACTTATATTTGTGTGTATATATATAGTTCAAATAATTATGTCTTCAATTTATATTTTGTTATATATAAGTTTGGGAATTATATAATCCTTGTTCTTATATATATATATATATATGTTGTGAAGTAATAACTACATTTTTGTGAAGAAATAATTAAATTTTTTTAACTTAAATGAGATGATTACATATCTTTTACAAAATGGTAATAAAAAGTTGAAGGGCTATAAAGGTGGATTTTTATCCTTTTATTTACAATTACTTGATTTTCCTATAAAATTTATTTATTGCCTATTTTTTATATGGTATGTATATAATTAGGATATATCTTCTTCTATATGGCTTTCATTTTAATTATTCCGTAACAATACCTAAAATTGTATAATAAAAGACAAATAGTGACATTAATTTTGAATTCTTTGCGTGTTTAGAACAGAAGGTCCAATAAATGCCTTGCACAAGTGTTTAAGTATATCATTTACATATATATCACACACATATCTTGATTTTCTAAATTTACTAAACATGTTGAATTGATTTTAATTTTTTTAAGATTATAATTAAGAAATTTGAAAATTATAATTATATAAAAAAATTCTTATTAATTGAACTTATAATGTGCTTTTTATAAAAAAAGAAATACAAATTTGATCATTAACGTTTCAATTTAAAGATTAGCAGAACAAAATGTAGAGAAAAAAAAGTTTTGAAAACACACAAAACTTCACTCATTTCTTCTACACAAACACACATCTAAAGAGATTCAAAAGAAACATTTTTTCAATTTTCATTTGAGCTTGCAAAATTATTTATAAATGAGACATGTGGGAAACTAAGCATACGATGTAATATGGTGCTTAACTCTCTAAAAACCAACAAATAGTATCATAGTAGCAAGTTCAAGGAGATCTAAGAGCTCAAGGAGTATTCGCAGAAAATGACGCACCTAAAAATCTTCACATTTTCAATGGGCATGCAAATCCACTTAAAAAAAATGAAGAGATATTATTTTTCAGCAATTCAAGACTCTCATTAAATATTCTATACTGATGCATGGCGCTTAATGAGCCAAACATCATGTACAAGGATAGATGTGTCTGACTTCCAATCACATCGGCAATGGCAAGACTTTGGTTAATGTTGGAAAAGAAAACATCTGTGGCTAGATAAAACATGGTGAAAGGGTATATCCATTCAAAGGAAATGTTATAGATGAAAAAGCAGCCCTAACGAGAAGAGAAGGTGAATAGTTATCTAAACTTTGAAATAAAGCTTTGAAACACATTATGTAAATAAACTAAAAAAGAGATTGCAAAAGTGTTATGAGATACAAGGAGCTAAAGCTAACACAGATGGAGAAGAAAACAAAGCTCATAAACGTTGAATTATGTTCCAAACCACTGATAACATACACTTGAGATGAAAAGACATAAGAAGGAGATTCTAGCTAGAAGAATCCAAAGGCTTAGTAGAAAGATTTGAGAAATAGCAAAGAACGGTTCAAAGATTGATAGATAAGCAAATAATAGATCAAAATAATTCGTAGAAGAATAAAGTTTCAAGAATATAAGTTAGATAAGGAGACCAGTGAATGAGATGTCTTCGTTAAACATAAAACAAACCGTGCAGAACACAAACCAAGAGATTTCATTGAATCAGCCAACACAAAACAATTTTTAAATTCACACGCATAGTCGTGGATAAAATATCTATGGTAGAAATGATATATCCATTCAATTGAAATGAAATAGGTGAAGAAACAGACAAAAATAAGAATAGAGGCTAAAAACTTATCCAAATCCTAGACGACATACACTTGAGATGAAGAGACATATGACGGGGTTTCTAGCTGGTAGAATCTAATGGCTAAATAGGAAGAGCAAAGCTTCAAGAAAATAAGGTTGAGAAAGAGAGTAGATACTTACCAGCGGATGTCTTCGTCAAACATGAAGACAAAATGAGCAGTACACAAAGCGAGAGATTTCATTGAATCTGCTACATCATAACAATAAAAAACTTGAGAACAAGCACAAATCAGAGATGTTAAACTAAAATTGGTGTCACCAAAGTAAAGGCCTATCAAATTAGGTTTTTTGTCACTCTCCAAAAACATAGAGACAACTCAATTCCAAAAACCAGAAAAGGAGTAAAAAAACTAATCATAAAGGATTGGATAGGAGTTTTGGAGATGGCTCACCCTTAACTCATATTTGAATAAAAGGCAAAAATAGACAAGAAAAAGCTGTAAAATGCATGGAGATGATGAAGACATGGGCCACCTTAAATCAAAGAAGAAATAGTAATTTAGAAGCAAACAACCAATAATAAATCTGAAGGAAAAAATCTTAACAAACCATTACATAAAAAATGGAAAAAGACAAATATGTAAAGAAATGTCAAACAAAAATATATCTTCCAAAGGTAGAATCTAGACGAAACAAAGTATAAAGACATATTAAAATTTTGTAAAGAAGAAGAAAATGATCTAGACTTGGTAACTATACTCTAGTAAGTATTGAAAAAGATAGAAAACCATGTTTCGAAAATACACAACTCTTTTTATTTTTATTTTCATATACTCTAATTCTCAGCTACATTGATTGAAAAAGGTTTTCTATTTTTTGATTTAAGTTTGCACAAATATTTCTCTAGGAGTCATGTAGGAGCCATATGGTGCATAAGATATCATATGGTGCTTATGTTTGTAAAAACCAACAGGGATGAGACACAAGATGGTGTGACTGTTAGATTCAATAAACACATACTATTGTACATTAGAAGTACTTCTTCTTGGCAAACACTATTATCATTCTTGTGGATGTGGACAAATTAAAAATAAAATTTAAGCATGGCGATGTCATTTCTTTTACCGAAAGGAGAAACGATAAATACAATGATGAAAATTTCAGTGATACCTTGTCCAAATCTCCACGGCTTTGGAGTGCATTGTTTTTACCAATTGTGTGAACTCTTTCTAAAACAGAAGAAAGATAGTGTATTTGGTGTCATGACCAATCTTAACATGACACGAAATATTTGTAAATGATCGTAAATTGAAGTTATTCATAAAGTAACTAAGCGTATTTATGGGTTGTCTCCAATGCCGGGAAACCATTTTTTGTTTGGTTTGATTAAATTAATTCTAGTTAATTGTTATTATTTTTCAGTAAGAATAATGGCATCCATTTGATAAAGTATTATTGGTTATTATATAATAAAATACTATTATTTTTGAGAAATATAGAGATATAATTTTTCAGTTTTGAGAATAGAGAAGGAGAGAAGAAAACATAATATTTATAGTTTTGACCAAATGAAGGATCAAGTGGTTGTTCATTGTTTGATTAAAATGAAAATCTAAAAATAGTTTAGACATTCCTAAATATCAAGTCTATACAATGGAAATTTGATTTCAATGGCTAGGTTTGGAGTAACATATGTATCAATAAAAGTTTTCATACTAGTGTGGTAGAGAATGAATTAAAAGTTTTCATGCCTAACTCTTGGTTTTATCAGATGGTTGATTACATTAACAATTTTTGGCCATTTCGCAATAACTACACGTAACTAGAATTTTATTATAACTCTGGTCAAAGTTTATAGAAAACAAATTTTAAACCGTTCATTGTTCTAAAATTTGAATCGTTATTATTAATGGTCAATATTTCAAAATATGAAAAGATATCAAATTATATTAATTTTTTAAATCAATTAAATTTTATTTTTCTAAATAAGGTTTACATCACTACAAAAAAACACTCTATTTCCAACGGAAGGGCAACGGATCCGTCCGTTGGAAACAAATAGCAACGGATTGCAACGGATATGTTAATGCTTTCAACGGGAGAGAATCCGTTGCAATCCGTTGGACTTTGTAACGGATTTTAACGGAATATTGCCGTTACCAAATCCGTTAAAAATCCGTTGACAATTTGCGACGGATTGTAACGGATAATATCCGTTGGACATATCCGTTGCAAGACCGTTAGACACCGGGGGACATATTCTGACGGTCATCCGTTACATATTGTAACGGAAATCCGTTACCATATATAACGGATGGCCGTTGATATTGTTAATTTCGAGGTCCAACCGTCGAAATAAATTCGTGAGATCTTGTAACGGGCATCCGTTACATATGCCAACGGATGTCCGTTGAAAATTTAACTATATATATGGTTGAATCTAAAACAATATCAACAATATCAATATCAACGGATATGATATACTCACCACCAAAATCAAGTATCATTTGTCTCAATGGTTGAATCTAAAACAACTTTGATAAATTTTCTTTTTCTTGGTAAGACTTTTATAAACTTTCTCACCTGGTGGTGAGGAAGTTTATTAAGGTAGTTTTGGATTCAATTATGACTGGTTTTGGTGACCGAGGTAGTCGAATATGAATCAAACAAACCACCGATATCAAGTATTGTATTCATGGTTGAATCTAAAACCACTTTTATAAACTTTCTCACCGGGTGGTGAGGAAGTTTATTAAGGTGGTTTTGGATTCGATTATAACTGGTTTTGGTGACGGAGGTAGCTGTCGGGATAGAATTCATGTTAAAGTTATTTTTTTATTTAATTATTATTGTTATCTTATGTTAATCATGTAAAAAGAGATATAAATGAAATTTTAGACTCTATATTTCGGTTTTTTGCGTATTGATGAGTTCGATATGAAATAAGTTCCACTTACATCATTAATATCATAATTATCAAAATTTAAACCATTGTAATATCCAAAAAATAACGAATTATAACGAATTTGTAAGCATTTACAACGGGAAAGGATATTGATCGTTATAGATCGTAAGAAACCGAGGAAAAGCGTTCCAACGGGCATCCGTTGAAATTGTTAACGGACGGTCGTTAGAAATAGCAACGGATTACCGTTGATATTTTGAATTTCGAGGTTCACGGGTCGAAATAAGTACCCGTGAACCTGCAACGGCTATCCGTTGCAAATTGCAACGGATGTCCGTTGGGACATTAGTTATTTAGATCTTACCAACAAGTGCGTCAAACCATCAACAACAAAAACATTTTCGAAAAAATGTCGTCGTCTTCGAATCGAAATATATATAGATCAAGGGAGTGGATGTATAGAAGAGTATAATCACACATATATACTACTTAATTGTCAAGAGTTATTACCGTTCGAAAGGTATGTACATGGTACATATTATAATTTCAATCTTTATCTTTATATATATATATATGAAAATGTAACGTATTTTCATTATTCAGGATATTTGACGAAGAAGTGCTTGGTACATATCCTCA
>CM071863.1:53422786-53440993 GCA_036759665.1 Gynandropsis gynandra
CCGATTCGTTTAATTGATACAGATCGCGAGGAGATTCTTGCGAGGAATGACATAGACGGAGAACTCATACGCGATTATGAAGACGTTGAACCGGAAGATGCTGAAGATGAAAACGGCGATGAATTCAATGAACAAGCGAAAGACGACTCGCCCATCGATGAATCTGTTTAAGAAGAAATGTAAATACAATAATGTTTATTATGTGTAATACATGTATATGATTTGTAATTAATGTAAATGATGTATACCGTCAATGAACGATGTTTCACGTTTGATGTATGATGTGTAATCGAAAAATCGAAATGTTAAAACAATCGAACATGTTATATAAACAATATTGACGGTCGCCCGTTGAAACTATTAACGGTTGTTGAATTCGCACTCGACACTTAGAAAAAATTTAAGGATTTTCAACAATCCCAACGTAGATCCGTTGAAAATGGTAACGGATTACCGTTTGACCGTTATAAGGGTAAATTCCCACTCGACACTTAGAAAACATTTCTCGATTTTCACAGATCCCAACGGATATCCGTTAGAAATTGTAACGGATATCCGTTGGACCGTTATAATGGTAAATTTCCGCCACGTGTTGAAGCCATGTGTTAATTCCCAACGGTCATCCGTTAGCATTCCAACGGATGTCCGTTGGAAAAAGTAATGATTACTGCCAATTTGCAGCTTTTCTTAAGCATTCCAACGGATGTCCGTTGGAAAAAGTAATGATTACTGCCGTATTTGCAGCTTTTCTTAACCGTTTTTTCAGGTTTCCAACGGGCGTCCGTTACAATTTGTAACGGACGTCCGTTGGAAAAGCAGACGAGCCGCCATTTAGCCGTAATCGCATCGAGAATGCCACTTTCCAACGGGCATTCGTTAGTATTTGTAACGGATGCCCGTTGGGAATCTGAAACGTCACGTCAATTTAATGACTCCGTTGCAATGACGCATGTTTCCAATGGTCATCCGTTACAAGTACTAATGGATGCCCGTTGGAAATTCCGATATATATATATGTTGCGATGGATTTTTTCTTATTTCAACGCCAAACAAATCCATAAATCTCAAACACTACCAAAACTTATGAAAATGAGGCCTAGACGTTTTACGGGAATAGGGGGAATGTTGGCCGGTTCCGCGGGAGCGCCTCCCCCGCCGCCACCACCACCATATCGTCCTCCGTCACCAGTATCGGCACCGCCGATATTTATTGACGAGGACGATATGGTTGATATCGATGCCTTGATCGATGATTTCGATGGGCATCCAACCCTTCCGATCATCGATCCCGAACGTTCTCCTGGAACGTTATGGTAATTTTAATGTAATTGTTATGAATTTCATTTAAATTGCGTAAATATTACTAACTTTATATTTTGCTATGCAGGTTTGATGAGAGTGATGTCTTAAGACACACTAATAACAACATGATTTGGGGATCGATGCAAGACGATCTGTTTTACTCCTGGCAAGTTACGCCAGAAGTTGTGCGCCAGCGATGGTGGCGCACTTTTGTGGTAAGTTTTATTAATTATATTTGAATTTTAAAATTAAAAATATATATTTGAAAACTACTAATTATATAATTCTGTTTGCAGCGTTCATACAGATGGCGCCGAATTCATACAACGCGCATCTTCACTGCATGGGTGCGCGATATGCAGATTCGGTTGCGCATCATGATGAATGGTGCGAAGCGGAACTACTACGCCAACAACAGCAAACCGAAATGGGCAACTGAAACGGTCTTCAACAAATTGATTGAGCATTGGGAGTCCGCATCATTCAAGGCCAAGAGCGAGAAGGCTAAACAAAATCGCTACGGTGAGAAGGTTCCCGGAGATGGTCCCCATCGCCATACTTTGGGATCAAAATCATTCGCGAAAAGAAAAAAAGAATTGGTAAATTTTAAATTATTTAGATTTTTTATTCATTTAAATATTTATCTAACAAAAATTTTTTATATTGTAGACGCAACGGATGGGAAGAGAACCGACTCTTCTTGAAGTGGTATTAGAAACCCACGCAAAGAAGAAGTCGGTTGTTGGGGAAGAGGCTGAAGAACCGGAACTCGTCGATCCTCGAGCGACCCGAACCGTGAGAGCTGTGACGGAGAAGATCACACAGCAATCTCAGGCTTGCGGTTCAAGCCCCGACGACCTCAGTCCTTTACAAAAGGACCAAATCTATTTAGAGGTAATAATTTATTATTTTGTTTCTAAATTATTAATATAATTTGTTAAATTCTAACGTTACGTTTATTTGTTTTGTAGTCGGTGAAACCGTATAAGGGACGCCTGTACGGTCTCGGAGCGCTTCAAAAGGACATCCTCGAAGACGTAACGTCGGTACCTCCATCGGTCCAAGAGAGTTTTTCTCAACAACGGCGGATCGAAGAACTCGAAGCACAACTTCAAGAATAACGAGCTGAAATGGCGCAACAATCATCTAAAATACAACATTTGGAGAGCGTCATTGAGTTGTTGTCGGGCCAGGTGAAGGGATCAACACCGCAGCAAGAACCGGGACTCGATTCGGATGTAACTCCGTCTCGAGGGGATGGTGGTGGTGATGGTGGGGATGATAACGACGCAACCGACCTAAATGATGTGTAATAGGAAATAGTTTTAATTTTAGATGGTTTGTAATATAATTTTGATATTTTTATTAAAAACCTTTTAGTTTTAATTTTTTTTTATTTTTTTAATTTTTTTCCCAGTTTGGCAACGAGTGTCCGTTGCAAAGCATTTCTAATTTTGCAACGGACAGCCGTTGCACTCCAACGGCCGTCCGTTGAAAGTTTGCAACGGTGATCCGTCACAACGTTTTCCAGCGGTCGTCCGTTACTTCTATTCCAACGGCGTTTTCCGTTGCCACTCCGTTGCAATTTTGTAACGGATATTATCCGTTGGAATGCCGTCACGAATTGCAACGGATCCTCATTTGCAACGAACTTATTTCCAACGTACGTCCGTTGGAAATCGCCAGTTTTTTTGTAGTGCATGCATTTTCAAAGACATGAAGAAAAGAAGTCATTCTATAAATACTTAGTTTACAATTCATTTCATAACTTATTTAAGAGTAACAAAAAATATATAATATTTTTATGTATTTATATATAATAATCTCACAATAATACATTAACTACCATGCTATTTCTAGAAAACATATGAATAAATAAATATTTGATAAAAATCATTAATTCATTTTTGCCTAATTTAAAAGATCAAACACATTAAATTAAAATTAATTTGATTTTGTTTTGGTGTTACCCTTGTAATGTATTATTACCAATTTACAATTCATGAGTAATAATTTGTAAAACATATGTGTTTTGTATTTATTAAAAAAATTCTTTTGTACAATTGTTATATGTTATATAATTTTCTTTATTTTAAGAATATAATAAAGCCTAATTGATACGGTTCAATTGGCAAGAAAATTTGTAAAAGACAAGAAAATGTATAAAAATAGTTTTTACGAAGAATAAAATTATCACAAAAGCAATAGAATAGCATATAATGTTTACTCGATCTGATAAATTCAAAATCTCTTAATAAAGGCATCACATTTATTATTGTTAAATTCTAAATAGAGTCAAATCCTTAAATTCATATTTTAAATTAAATGTATATCATTCAAACTTGAAATACTCCTACAAAAACTATTTATTTTAGCATATGAAAATTGGTCAAAATAATATCTCTACATCAGAAATACTTACAAGTCTATTTAGGCTAATATTAAAAAAGAATTATAATTTTTTGGCTCCTCATTATCACATCTTCTCTAATCCTTTGGTTCTTCATTCAATTATTATTTGTTTTGAGGCTCGAAAATTTAAGAATCAAAATTGAAAATCCAATTTAAAAATATTAAGATGAATAAAATAAGGTATTTTAAGTGTTTGTGTTCTTCGTTCAATGTTTTGTTTATTTTGTTATTTTTAAACGTAATATTAAATCATAGTGTAAATAATGTTAGTTTTTTTATATTTTATCTAAAGTAGTAAATTCTAAGGATGTCTCATACGTTGTAAGTTAATGATGGTTGGATAATGGACGGACCCAAATTTTGAACGTGCTTAGCTTTTTCAGATTTTTTATAATTTGTTTCTTTAATATCTACTATATATATCTATACTAGATTCTCTATGAAGATAGTTCAGCATAAAAAATAGTAAAATACATGAATGATTAATATAGTAAAGACTATTATATTTATTATACATCTTAATAGATACATCAAAAACTGTGTACTACATAAACAATCACACATTATGAAATATTTCTGTCTTGTAATTATTATTATCATCTAGGATTAATATCTTTAGCCCATCCTTGTTTTCTACTCTTAATATAGCAGTCTAAATTATGGTGTATGTATTTTTTAGAATTTCAATTGAAATAATTTGAGCAACATATTTTGTTTTGGTGGAAATTTCGGTGACCATTTTAGAAAGAATAATATATAAACATGTAAAAAGCCGTATTTTTTTTTTTGGAATTCATATGTATAAACAACCAAAACATGAAGAAAATTAGTGTGTCTACAATTATTCCGAATTAACTAAGTAAACAATGCAAATGGCTTCAGCAATTTACTTGTTGTGGTAATTTCCAATATATATTTTTTTCGAAAATTGAAAACAATATTTTTGCCATAAATTCAATATATCTAAATAATTTTGTTTCATATAACTCGAACTACCCATAAAAGAATAAATAACAATTATTCTACTCAGAATTGTATATACCATCAATGTTTCTCGATTTTATTTGTTAATAATTTCAAAATATAAATATTTTAGTTCTTTCTCATTCAATTATAGAAAATCTATCAACAAAAAGATTGTTTGAAATTCTTACATGATTATAAAATAACAGAAGCTTCTAAAGATCATTCTTGCAGGCAATAAGCCATGAATTCTCACAACTAATTCACGTTCTTACTTTTCACATAGATACATGGCTAATCGTAATTCTAAATTTGTGTGATCTCCATCTTAAAATTAAGGGAATAGTAGTGGGTAGATGTAATATGTGTATGGGATATCCCAACATGAAACACATAAGAATATGGGATTGTCAAGCTTTCTTCAACATATTGCAGCCGGATAAGCGTGAGGATAAATCTAATCAATTTAATATTATCGGATATTCCAAGGAATCGATGAGATATTATTTAAATCACCCCACGAATCACAAAGTATTTGTGGCTAGAGGTGCGATCTCTTTGGAAATTAATTTCCTAAGAGATAAAAGTGATATTGATAAAATAGTTCTTGATGAGATTGAAGAATCCACGAAACGAATACAAGCTCACTAGAAAGAGATGCCCTATTAATAATCTTTTGTAGATGTGTTGAAGATAAAGATGAATATTTTATCTTCAAGAATTGAAATTCGAGGATCGATTACAGAACCTGTCTAGGATTATGTTCAACAACAACATCCGAATGAGATTGTACCTTTAATACAAGTTCTTCTTAGAAGGTCGACATGTTATTGATATGCGTCTGATAGGATAGACCTAATGGGGTGAGATAATGAGGGAAGTAATATCGATGATGACCCATTTACTTTTGAGGAAGAGGCACAAAATTTTCTATCTGAGACGTAGTGGAAGTCCATTGAATCTAAGATATAGTCAATGAGGTTAAAAAACAATGATTTTAGTTAAACCTTCATTAAACTTTAGATCAATCAATTGTAAATTGGTTTCAAAGAAGAAGATTGGAGTTGATAGGAAACTAAGAGACCTATAAAGTTTGTTTTGTTGCTAAAGGGGTATAGTCAATGCGAAGGAATCCATTCTATTATTATGTGATACTACTTGAGCAATAGCTCAGGCAAAGGAACAGAGATTTCATCAAAGATTAAAGTATGTTCTGTGGAAGTACCATCTTCATTGATAGATTAGTGAATATGGACATGTTCATATTCTAAAGTTGGATAGGGAGTAAAACACACTCAATTTGCTAAAAAAACGCTCAAGTCAAAGGAGTCTAACAAACAAATGATAAAAATAGGATTGAGAAATATGACATATTAGAATTAAATCTAGTATATGTTGCGGAGTTGATGTTATCTAGAACTAGTGTACGTTTACGTTATATATACACATTTGTTTTGATAGTAGGGCAAGTTTATATCATTTGTATGATGTATATGTGTGTGTGTATATATATAGAATACATATGAGATATGCAGTTGTCTATGGTCTATATTGTTATGTCGTTATCGTGATAGAGATCATGATAAAAAGAATCGAGTTTTATCGTATACAGTTAAAAAAGATATTAGTGATCGTAAGATAACCAATAGCAAATTGGTTATCTGATTCCCCCATTATAAACATGAAATCGTATGAATGACACTTTATAAAAAAAATCTATTTTAGGTAATAGATATTTTAGTTGAAATTAATAAATAAATCATTTCTAAATTTAAAAAAGAATATGTTTGTACAATTTTAATATATTCAATTATTTTCTTTGGTTCACATAAATAATAGCACATAATCGATATTGTTTTTCTGGCGATAATTATGTGTAAAAACAATTTTTCAACAAGATTCAAATTGATACAAAGGACTTAATAAAGTTTGCATATAATTTTTGTTCAATTAGATAATTACAAATCCCCCAAAGAAAAGCACATCATTGATTATTTAAATCTATGATCATAACAAAAAGCCAAATTCTTAAAATCATATTCTAAATTAAATGTATGTCCTTAAAACTTGCAATATTCCTACAAAAATTAATTATTTTAGAATATGGAAACTCATCAAATTAATATCTATATATCATAAATATTAACAAATCCTTAGATTTATCTATAAATAACCATATTTCAACATTATTTTTCTTATCCCATTTTCTCTTATTCTTGGCTTTTGTTTTTTGTTGTTATCATTCTTTGTTGAGTGACTTGAGAAATAAAAATAAAAATGAAAATCAAACAAAGATTGTGATGAAGAAGGTAAAAGTATTTAAAAATATATTAATTAATTATCTTCTTCATCTCAATCTTTTGTTTGTTTTGTTGTTTTCAGTGTAATATTATATCATTGTACAAATATCACATATTTTTGTATCTAAATTTATAATTGTTTAGAGGTGTCAATTAGACGATGTTAATGTATGCTAGTTAGACAATGGGTCGACCCAAATTTTAGACATGTCTTATTGTGGGTTTTTTCTATAATGTTTTCTAATATTTCTATAATAAATTGTACACTTTTCGTGATAATTCCGAATAATACATTAGTAAAATACATGAATGGTATATATTACGAAATCTTTGTTTTATTTATTATACACTAAAGTTTTCATACTCTATAAGCATTTAATCGTTGTGCAATATTTCTTTGTTTTGTGATTTCGGTGTTGTAATTCTTATCATCGTCAACAATTAGTATCTATGGCGCATCCTTGATGTTCACTCTTGATATTACAATGTATAATTTTCCATCACTAAATTTGGACATGGTAGGCATGATAAAAAATTTGTTTAGGCTTTGTCTATGACTTTAATTTATTGTCATTGTGATGTAAGAAACGAATGCATTTTTTTTAAATTTAAATCAAATTGATAACGTCGTTTAGGGTCGGGGTCAATATGAGGTGTTAGTTTGTAATAGTGGTAATCTAAATATGAACATGTTTATTGTCTGAATTAGTTCATATCATGGATTTTTCTTCTATAAATTGGTTCCTAACTCTGATTTGATGCCTTACTCCATTGCATAATCCTAACTTTTGGGTAAAGTTCGATGTCAACATTATATGCTTGCATGTTTTAAATAGTAAACAAGGGTTTGGAGTTCTAGGGGACCATATTGAGTGAACAAAACATCTATAATCAATCATCGAAGATATTATATAAAATAAATAAATTTAATAATAACATATACTTTGTCCTCATGAATGACTTCTTATATTCTTTGTTAACATTGTTCCTCTTATATTTGAACAATAATTTGTTATACTTCTGTTAAGACCCAAAAAGTGGCGCCCGTGATGGTACAATTATATGGATATATTTCAACATCAAAAGCGCTGAAATTACATGTCCCTCTAACAAAATTTACCTTGAATATCCTACATTCAACATTGGTTACATGGTATTCCTTGGTGGTTTCACTTAATTCTGTCACCACGACCTTGTTGATTACATTGAAGGAACGAGCTATCAAAGGAGAAACGTCAAACACGCGTTCCTGGTGGCAAGTGATAAAGAGACTGACTGAGCTTTCCCTTAAATCTTTATCTTTTAATTGTTTCTTGTTGTAGTTATTTCCCAAGATGTAGATCCCTAGATTTGATTCACGCTCTAGGATAGAGTTTAATGTCTTTCAACTCATCATACTTTATGATTGAATTCATTTTCTATATTCTTTTACAATTTAATCCATGTTTTATTCTTTTGATTCATGAATGGACCCTTTGATGTGATTGTCACAATGCATAATTTAGAAGTCAGGTTATCTAAAATTTATGCATTAAATGAACATGATTGATCATATCGAGAGGTTGGTTAGTCAAATTACCAACGATGATATTGAGGGATAATCCCTCCAACATGTTGGTCATTAGATGAAGACATGAATGTCTGACGTGTTGAATAGAGGTCTAGAATTCGAGAGAAGATAAATCTAATAATAACATGTTCAACATGTAAGTCATTTGATAGAGATATCAATGATTGAAATGATTGAATAGAATTGGGATTTCGAGAAAAGGTAAATCAATATGAGATTATAAATTCCTTGATAAAAATAAAGTGAGTCTTTTCAAAAATTTTACTGAGTTGTAGCACGTTAAAAACAATTTCAAGTTTCCATAATCGCTTGAGTTTTGTAGATATTAAGCTATCGAAAATATGAAAAAAGGTTGCATTTTATTTTAATACTCTCAATTTTATAAATCCAAATTATTCGTCCAATAGTTATAGTAAAAGATGTTACTTGCAGCATTTGTTCTTTGAAATCGTACGTAAACGGTTATGTGAAATCTTATTTATGAAAATAATGTCACACCTTTCTAAGAACTCCTCATTTAATGCTTCGAACTTCATTTTTGTATATACTAGATGGTACCCGCGCGTTGCACGGTTTTGTAATAATTAAATTGTATATTTCTTAAATGTAATACATAATTCATTAATTCAAAACATTGTCATGATATTTGATATACGTAATGGTCAACACAAATGCACATATGCTAATTTTTAATGTAAAAGTTTAAACAACAGATTTATAAGATAATGTAAACTAACACTACAATTTGTTCATAATATCTTTAAAATTTTTTAAACATAATTTTTTGGAAAAAGTGATTGCATGATTTACATATGAGTTTTTGCAGTATTGTTTCTTTTAACTGTATAATTTTGAGGACTAAATTTAATTATAATATGATTAAAAAATAATTATTGAGATATGGACATAATTTTGGAATCTTTAAAACTTACTTATTTTTCAATTTATTGATTGTCTTTAGATTTTGATTTGTGTATACAAAAAATGAAGACGTAGATTTGTAATTAAAATATGTATTTCCAATGACATGTCATTAGTAAGATGTATGTGTATTATCTCAGATAGGCTTTGGAAACAACACACTTGTACTAAGGTTTTCCATAAGCAAATCTAATTTAATTTCGAATACCAGACATTCTATATCGGGTCTATCATTTGCATTGTTCTTCCCATATAATTGCAAATGATTTAGTATTTCATGTCACTTTGGATTAGTCGTCATTGTTATAAAGAGGTCAATATTATCATACCATTTGCATGGAGTCATGCATCATGATAGTTTTCAACCATATATCTTGATATCACGTAAAAGAAGGAGGTAATATGATTCTTATGCCTATAAATTTATCATTTCTATTACCTTTACCAATTGCATCAAATACATTATTATATATATCAAAATGAAGTTTTTTCAGATTGTTTCGAGCCCAACGAATCTGTTATTGTTCAATGGTCGTGTATGCATCAACCACATACTGTTGGAAGATATGGCCTCTTTTAATGATTGTAGTTCCTTCTGTAATTGCGTTTGTATCTAATAAGCATAATACTCCCTCAAACGTTCGTTTTACGTTTATGGTTGTATTTGCATACGGTATCTCCTCATGAAAGTTGGTTTGACTATATAGAAACAATAGAGGATATTTAAACTCATGAATAAAGGTTCTTGATATGAATGGTTAACCAGAAGGTATCAATTGTAGGACAACATATCTTTCCCCAATTGATGATGAAAGATCTGTGACAATTAGACCAACAACTTCATCCCTTGTACGTAATGACACATTGGTTCAAACATGAAGACCCAGCCTGCGGTACCGATAGTAACCGAACCAGTAATCGAGTAATTCACGTGGGGAATATGAGTAGTGGCCGGCACTAGTGGTACTTCATAAATGGAGGAGTTTGTCTCGTAAAAAATCGGGCATTCCTTAAGAATAGACATTCCTTTGGCATTTCTTCTCTGTTGTTGATCACGTCGGTGTGTCCATATTTTTGTTCTTCATATATTTAGAGATAGAACGCAAATGAATAAATACATTGAAATCTTTCTTACAAAACTCTAATGTTCATTACAAAGGTCGTGATTGAAACATCATATATCTCTATTTATCTATATTTGTAAATTTTGTTACCTTGTAAACAATTTATTTTCTTAAGTAATTTTACTTCTATTGCCACACCCTTTTTGAATCATAGAATAATGAACGGTTTTTTGATAATTAAATTGTCATTTTCTTAAATATTGTACATAATTTATTAATTCAAATATTGTTATGACATTTGATATATGTATCGGTCAATACAGACACACGAATTCTGATGTTTAATATAAAAGTTTAAACAATATATTTAGAAGAAGTAATCTAAACTAATATTTCGATTTGTTCATAATAGCTTTGAAATTTTGAAACGTAATTTATTGGAGGAAGTGATTGAATGATTTGGATATGCGTTTTTCGCATTATTATTTTTCATATCCGTACCTGCATAATTTTTAGGACTAAATTTAATTTATAAAATGATTAAAAACAATTATTCAGGTATAGACATAATTTGTGAAACTACAAAATTTACTTATATTTGAATTTCTTGATTGTATTTAGATATGATTGGTATAGATGTTTGTGAAACAGGACGGTAAAGTGTTAATAAATCTTATTAATACATTTACAAATGATAATTACACAAGGACATGAACCAAAAAATATTAATTAAATATAAATGTTAGTTTATTTTTTAATACCGTTGATCATTATGGGAATAACGTCTGATACGATCATATTGTTTTCATAACTACCATTTGAACAATATTTGAACGAAAATGCATAGCAAGTGCATCCCATATCGATATTTTTACGAAATATTTTTTGCATTTGAAATGGTTCAAGCAAGTTGAGTAAATTATTGAGGAAGAAATAAAATAATATGTTAATGGATTAATATTAAATACTTACCTATTTAATAACAACCTAATTTCTATTTTTTATTAGACATATGTAGCTGCCCATTTGTTTTCTACATAACGATTAAAAGTCCAACATTATCAAAACTTAGAAAACTAATTAGATAAGCTTAGTAGTAAAGAAACAATCCAACCAATGCTCAATATGAATGCGTGTTGAATTTGTAAGTTGTCTTATATTTCAGGCTCGTCCCTATGATCCATTTGAGAACCCTTTTGTCAAATCAAGTCATTTCTCCATGTGCATCTTGATTTGCAGTATCTCTAGATCGATTTGTATTTTTTTTAGAGATATACAAAGGAGTCTTGAATCTTGTTCGTTTATTGCGAGCATTTACCATTACCTTTAATATCATAGTCTATACCCCTAAACCCATATATATATATATATTCGAAAATAAGGTTTCTAACCAACATTATGAAGAGTAGACCGTGAAGATTATGGTAATAATTCAAGGATAATTAAGACCACTTACGTGTCCTGAATATTCATTGATGGTATTTCCTAGAAAAATGAGATTTCAACGATCAGGAAGGGAGAAAAAATGATACTCTCTCAAAGTGAATGACTTGATTTTTTGAGCTCTATATCTAGACATTTTTCTTCTAAAATAACATGAAGAGTAAGAGGAACTAAGAATCTCCACTCATGCTCTACTTGCAAACAAAATTTTTCAACCCTATTTTGCATCAATTTGGCGCAAAAAAAGCCTCTATAACATATATCAAGAAGAATCTTCCAATATTATAGAGAATGTACACAATATACCTTCACTACTAAAATAGGACCAACAATTTAAATCTCGTAAGAAAGCATTACTGATGATTTTACAACCTTGTTCAATGTAGTTTATGCACTTCAAAGTAAATGCTAAAGAAAATTCCTTATCGAACTCCAAGTCTTTTGACTAATTTTGAGCTCCAACCATTAGAAAATACTTCATATACGAAGTACGTAATTTTGAACCAGACATTAAACAATAGAAGAGAGGCGTGAATGAAACCATTTGAAGGGGATGCACGAGCTTTTAAAAGCGAAACAGTTTTAATTTTGTTTATATATGATTATTTATTTATTTTAGAATAATAAATCATTACAATTCAATATAAATAAATTACTGATTATTGTAGCATATTGAAGATTTTTCAAATTTGAATTAATCTACAATCAATATTAGGACGTTAACGATATAATTGATGAACCACCAACACAGAAAATTAATTTTATTTTGAATAAATTTTAAACATTATGTAGAATTATTATATATTATAAAGAGAATTTTTAAAAGTGAAAGATAAGCAAATAAAATTCATACAAATAAAAAAAGATAAATATTTTTGGATTCCAGTATTCATAAAAAAGTCGTGCATTATATATATTTATGAACGAACTATATTGTTTAGAAATATTGAACATCTTTTGGATTTAATTGTTACACACTTGTTATTCAATTTTTTTATTATGTTCAAATTTTCGTCAGTATAAATTTGTGTTAGTGATGAGCACAAAGCACCTAAATATTATATAAACATACCATAATTAATATCACTATAAAGTTTATATGAATTTTAAAATATATAGATTAAATGTATGATGCATGACATTAAATTGTCTATTTGAGATAGAATATTGGCTGTTAGATTGTCCGAATATTGAAATTTTTTGATGATATAGTTTCCTTTTATAAATATTGTAGTACATTTAATTTTAAATTAACACAAAACTTTATTTGATTGTACGTTACTAAGATCTTACTTGTTCAAATAATATGCACAATTGTTAATACAATATATAACAATCACATTTTTATAAAATATTTATAATAAAAAATAAATATAGTTATAAGTTCTCATTTACTATTCATCTGATAAATACATCATGATCAATAATTATATATAATCTAAATTTATAAATTGGATAAAACGTACTTTTTTCTTATTATATGTCTCTTTACATGTATTGGTGTGGTGGAATTATGGTTAAAATATTAATATGATAATAAAAATAGAATAAATAAATATTATATTATGAATGGCACATACATATATTTGTTAAAAAGAAATATTTAAAACAAACTAAAAATATTATCCAAAATTCTAACCTAGAAATATATAACAAATATAATAGTGTTTGGGGCTTTTTCTTACCAAACTTTTTGAAATTTTGAAAAATATAGATAAAAGTCTAATACAATGTATATGAATATCTTTCATATTTTTTAATAACAATATGGAATTTCCATTGACATCTTTTTATATTTTTTAATACATGTCTATACGTAGGTTCTATTTTCTATACTTAATTTTCGGAAAGATTAACTAATTTCTTCGTATTACATTAATTTTTGAAAATTTTGTTGTTCTTATTATTTGATAATAGTAGACAAAATTATTTGGGTTGATTTTGCATTTGGGTAATTTTTTCTATTTTTTCCCGAAGCCCATATTTTTTTATTCTGTGGGCTTTCTTTATCTTGACCCATGTTCCAAACCCTAATTTACCTTCTGAAGACTCCTTTCCTTCAAAACACCTCCAGGTATGTTGTTCTCCTTCACTGTGCACACAGCCCTATTCCTCATGGTTCTCTTCCTTCTGTGTGCTTACCTTCCTCTTCATTGTACCTCCTTGCCCTTCGCCGAGCCGACCGCCTCTCTGCACGTCGACGATATGCCCGCCACCGAGCTGGCCTCCATGTCTGTCGTCGTCGGAATCTCCTCCTATGTACATGTCGCCGCCGGTTGCTAGTCCTCCTCTACGTACGCCGTGCTTGTTTTAACCGCCGTCGGGCTAGCCTCCTTCCAGATCTACCGCCGCGCTCGGATCCTCGCCGGTCATCGCGCTCACCGCTGCTACCTCGCCGATCTTTGTCATTGCCTGAGCTTGCAGATCCGTGTGCTTGCCGCTACGTCCATGCTGCCCGTCGTGTTGCTGACGTGCTGCTGGCCGCCATGTTGCTAGTGGTGTTGCTGGGCGCCGCATGGAGAACGTCAGATACTTAACCTCACCCTAACCTCAGTTCCCTTGATACCTTTCATCATCCTTCATCTAGCTCACTTCTCGCTAAGCTCTTCTCTTTTTGTGATCATATGCACACTCGTATTGCATCCAAATACATATCCTCCTGTGTCCAATAAGAAAATCGTGTGAAATCTAGACTGTATGAAATCTTCTTTATAAAGAAGCAGAAGAAGAAACGTCGCTAAGAAAACACCAACAAAATACAGTGTACAATGAAGATAATAAAGAATATTGATAATAAAGGACATTAAAGGAGATAACAAAGAATATTAATAGAATCAAACGTTCAAGAGTTTTTATAATTTGGGTGGAGTTTTTTCCTCTCTCTGACTCTGACGTGGCAATATCAGAAGACAGGAAAAAACTCTCCTTATATATATATATATATATGATTTTAGCGTCATTGGTTTTACGATGCAACCGTTTCTCTTCGGTGCTCTCTTGTATACCTAGGACTTGATGTTTTAACGTAAAAGATTGACTTCTCCACTAAATTTTTCAATTTCAAATTTTGCGGCCACCATAGCCTAAAAATCTTTATTACAAATATCTCAATTTACCGGCGTGCATGTATGAATATGAAAGTGAATTCTCACCCTAAAGAATACTTCTTCTAATTTATTTCTTAATCGCAATCTCCATGCCCAACACTGATCTCTTAATTCTCTATAGTGTATATATATATAATCTTTGCAATCAATCAGAAGACCGGGTGGACTTTAGTTGTTTTAATTGAGAAATAGGTTTTTGCAATAATAATTCCAAAGTCATGAAATGAAGTTATATCTTTAATTTTGTTTATTAGTCTCACATAATAGGCTTCACTAGTGCTCGGTGCTACACAGTGCAAATAATCCATATACGTAGCCTCAACGTCAATTTTATCTCTTGTTGTTCCAAAGAAACCAAGTTGACAAGTAAACATATGTTAGTTTTCGTGTATTGGGTAAAGCACATCATATTTAAAATAAAATGTTTTGTTTTTCAAGTATATTAAATCCTAAATTTTCAATAAGAATGGTTTTGAAGGGAATACCAAATTGGAATATTTTCTAACAGGCTTCGCATCCTTATATAAAAAGGATTTTGATATGTTTGTGGTTATTATACTGCAACCATTTTTAATTTATTCAAACCAATTTTTAATTGCCCTTTTTTTGTTTTAACATTTCACATTTATATAAACTCTTAATTTTAATAGTAAATGTGCATTATATGATACAATATAATGATATACAATTTGATACTATGTTTAATGATAAATTTGTTGTTATATGTTCTTTTGTAGGTATGGTATCCTTCATAGTCTACGAATGTTGATTCATTACATTTTTGTTAAAATTGTTTCACAAATTTTCATTTTTCTGTTGTGAAACATTATTGGCATGAAGTTGGTCATGAACTATTTTATCTTGGTTTGCACTGAAACACGTGGGATCTATTTTATTTGCTAAGTATGGAAATATGGATGGAATTCGATAGCATAAATTAAAAATTGTATTTTCCACTGATCGTCTCGTTTTAATAAGTATTTCTCGCATGATTTTAGAGATGTTTACGATATACTTGGGATGTTTATGTGTGATTTTATATCTGTTTTATTCGTTTTCGTGTTTTCGTATCCTCACAGGTTTTAATGCAAATTCGGTTCGTTTCGAAGCTGAGGAACATAAACGGGTCAAAGTGCTATCAACAAGGATTGTAATGGAGCAAACGAGACAAGCACCAGGGCAAGACAACAAACTGCATGGTCAACACAATGAATAGCACGGCCGGGCTGAGCAAACAAACACATGCCCGACCATGCATCAGCCTTAGCCCCACCGTGCTCAATGGGAAACACCAATGCCCGACCGTGCATCAACCTCAACACGACCCTGCTCAGCAACCAACATACATGCCTGATCGATCACTCAAAGCAATGTACGGTCGAGCTCCATATCATGGACGACCGGGCTAATCACACAACAAGGTGCACGACCGAGCTATAAGCACAGCAGAACCGGGCTCTTGAAACAGAAACAAATCCCGAACCTCATGCACGACCCGGGATCCTAAGGTGCATGGTCGGGCACTCTTCTAGGGATATGCCTGTTCGGGCTCAGCATCTTGCACGGTCGGGCATGGAAGCACACAGACCTAAAACACAGAAAAGGAAACGTTTAGGCATTCAGAAAAAAAAGAAAGACCATGGGAAAGAATGGAAAAGCATGGCCAAATGGAAAAAAAGAAGAAAAGGAATGAGATAGAAGAGGAAATAAGACATGTTCAATCGGTTGGACACATTACAGACGTTATGAGCGAATTACACAGATAGATGTTGCAGAGAGGGATCCATAGAGACTTGCAGAAGACATTCAAGGGCATTGAAGATCAATTGAGGACTTCGGGTTTTGTTTTGTTTTGGATGTTCCTTACACTACTATTTCAATTATGTTTCTTTCGAAGCATGAGCGAGTAGTCGTTATGTTCTAGGAGAAGGGATTAGCCCTTGGCTATCCCGGAACCACTTTGATTCATCTTTGAACGCAATTTCCCGTTTTCGTTTATCTATTCTTTGTCTGAGTAGTTCATTGACTTGTGTTTGCGAATGGCCACGTATATGCATGTTTTAAGAACTTAGGAGAAGGACCGAAAGGAAAATTCTAATTCTGGATAATCAGGTTTAGAACAATCAAGGTTAGGCCACGAAAGTAATGTAGCAGCAGTTGAGGGTAAAATGGATGAATCATAGAACTTATGGGTTTAGCTTAAGGTGTTAGCCATGAAAGTAGGGGATAACTTGACTAGATCACGTGTCTATGCCTCGAGAGAGGATAGATATTATATTAGGATCGTCTCCATTAGATAACTTGATTGGGATTGCATGATTAGATAGGTTGATTGTTTGTTTCAGTAGTCTTGTGGTGAAACCAGATTCCTAGAACGTTTGTCTCACTGTTAAGAACTCGTAGTTTATTTGGTTTTAGTTATTTCATTCCTAAAACCAATATTTTGTTCATCTATAAGTTTGAATCGTAGTTTTGAGTTTAGGTTATGTTGCGTAGTCCCTGTGGGATCGACACCTATAGTATTACACAGCTGTCGTGTACTTGTTTAACTGTGAATCGCATCACCCACATATGGATGTCCCAAACCCAACTACCGCCTGACTACAAAACCTACATAGACTCAACATATGATGCCACAAAACTTATAATCTAGTGTTGATAAGTTGGTAATCACTCAAACAATTATCAAGGGATCAAAAGCTAAATCTCATGAACTAGCATAGAAATGAGATTCTCAATTGAATAAACCTTTGTTAAAAAGTCATATAATGGATCCTTTATTTATCGGGATCAAACCATAATAGAAACGTAAATAAAATAATATAAAAAAGTAAAAATACAATAAAATGCAAGGTCTAGCGATATAGCCATTCGATCAAGAGCAACATAAGTCATTACTAGAAAGTATAAAATCTAAAGTACATTCAATGAGCACGTCTCTTCTAAAAAGAGTCCATCAATGCTCGTACTAGCTATGAGATGCTCGGATCCACTGATCAAGTCCTTTAAATGATCCTTTTACCCTCATAACTTCGTTAAGGTTTAGCACACCATCGCTAAAGCTAACACTACTAGAAAATTGGAAATTAGGGACGGAATTTAGGAACCGACATTTCCGTTTCTAA
>CM071863.1:53452741-53478783 GCA_036759665.1 Gynandropsis gynandra
CGCTTAAATATGGTCCGAGCTAGAGCTGGCTCGCGAGCCGACAACTCATTTTACACCCCTAATATTTATAAGGGTATTTTTGAAGTTAAAATTTTTTTTGGAAAGGTATTTTTAAAATGTTTTAGCCCTACGAGAGTATTTATAAAATTGTCCCATTTTAATATATTCAATTATTTTCTTTACTTTTCAAAAATAATAGCATGTAATCGATACGGTTTTCTAGCGATAACTATGTGTAAAAACAATTTTCCAACAAGATTCAAATTTTTACAAAGGACTTAAAAAAGTTTGCATATATTTTTTTCTCAATTAGATAATTACAAATCCTCTAAAGAAAGGCACGTCACTGATTATTTAAATCTCTGATAGTAACAAAAGTCATTCTTAAAATCGTATTCAAAATTTAATGTTTGTCTTTAAAACTTTCAATATTCCTACAACAATTAATTATTTTAGAATATGGAAACTCATCAAATTAATATCTATATATCATAAATACTAACAATTCCTTAGATTTATCTATAAATGACCATGTAGGCTAACGTTAAAAGTGAATTATATTTCAACATTATTTTTCTTATCGCATTTTCTCTTATCCTTGCCTTTTGTTTTTATCGTTCTTTATTGAGTGACTTCAGAAATAAAAATGAAAATGAAAATCAAACAAAGATTGTGATGAAGAAGGTAAAAGTATTTAAAAATATCTTATGTAATTATCTTCTTTATCTCAATCTTTTGTTTGTTTTGTTGTTTTCAGCATAATATTATATCATTGTACAAGCATTTAATCGCTGTGCAATATTTCTCTGTTTTGTGATTTCGATGTTGTAATTCTTATCATCATCGAAAATTACTATCTATGGCACATCCTTGATGTTCACTCTTGATATTACAATGTATAATTTGCCATCACTAAATCTGGACGTGGTAGGCATGATCAAAATTTGCTTATGCTTTGTCTATGACTTTAATTTATTGTCATTGTGATGTCAGAAACAAATGGAATTTTTTCAATTTAAATCAAATTGATAACGTCGTTTAGGGTCGGGGTCGATATGAGGTGTTAGTTGGTATTAGTGGTAATCTAAATATGCACATGTTTTGTTGTCTGAACTAGTTCATATCATGATTTTTCCTTCTATAAATTGGGTTCCTAACTCCTATTTGATGCCTTGTTCCATTGCATAATCCTAACTTTTGGATAACGTTTGATGTCAACATTATATGCTTGCATGTTTTAAATAATAAACAATGGTTAGGAGTTTTACGGGACCATATTGAGGGTACAAAACATCTATAATCAATCATCGAAGATATTATATTAAATAAATAAATTTAATAAGAACATATACTTTTTCCTCATGAAAGACTTCTTATCTTCTTTCTTAACATTTTTCTCTTGTATTTGAACAATAATCTGTTATATTTCTGTTAAGACCCAAAAAGTGGCGCCCGTGATGGTACAATTATATGGATATATTTTAACATCAAAAGCGCTAAAATCACATATCCCTCTAACAAAATTAACCTTGAACATCCTATATTCAGCATTGGTTACATGGCATTCCTTGGTGTTTTCACTTAAGTCTGTCACCAAAACCTTGTTGATCACATTGGAGGAACGAGCTATCGAAGGAGAAATGTCAAACAGGTGTTCATGGTGGCAATTGATAGAGAGACTGACTGAGCTTTCCCTTAAACCTTTATCTTTTAATTATTTCTTGTTGTAATTATTTTCCAAGATGTAGATCCCTAGATTTGATTCATGCTATAGAATAGAGTTTAATGTATTTGAACTCATCATACTTTATGATCGATTCATTTTCTATTGTTTTACGTTTTAATCAATGCATAATTTAGAAGTCAGATTATCTAAATATTTATGCATTAAATGACCATGATAGATCATATCGAGAGGTTGGTTAGTCAAATTACCAACGAGGATATTGAGGGATAATCCCTCCAACATGTTGCTCATTAGATGGAGACATCAATGTCTGAAGTATTGAATAGAGGTCTAGAATTCGAGAGAATATAGATCTAATAATAACATGTTCAACATGTAGGTCATTTGATAGAGATATCAATGATTGAAATGAATGAATAGAATTGGGATTTCGAGAAAAGGTAGATCAATATGAGATTATAAATTACTCGATAGAAACAAAGTGAGTCTTTTCAAAAATTTTACTGAGTTGTAGCACGTTAAATACAATTTCAACTTTTCATAATCGTTTGAGTTTTGTAGATATTAAGCTATCGAAAATATGAAAAACGGTTCCATTTTATTTTAATACTCTCAATTTTATAAATCCACATCATTCGTCTAATAGTTATAGTAAAAGATGTTACTTGCACCATATCTTTCTTTGAAATCGTAAGTAAACGATTATGTGAAATCTTATTTTCAATAAGAATGGTTTTGAAGGGAATATCAAATTGGAATATTTTCTAATAGGCTTAGCATCCTTATATAAAAAGGATTTTGATATGTTTGTGGTTATTATACTACAACAATTTTTATTTTATTTAAACCAATTTTTAATTGCCTTTTTTGGTTAACATTTCGCATTTATATGAACTCTTAATTTTAATAGTAAATGAGCATTATATGGTACAATATAATGATTATACAATTTGATACAATGTTTAATGATAAATTTGTTGTTATATGTTCTTTTATAGGTAAGGTATCCTTCATTGTCTATGAATGTTGATTCATTACATTTTTGTTAAAATTGTTTTGCAAATTTTCATTTTTATGTTGTGAAACATTATTGGCAACAAGCACTGGTCATGAACTATTGTATCTTGTTTTGCAATGAAACGCATAGGGTCTATTTTATTTCCACGTATTGTATTTGTTTTACTCGTTTTCATGTTTTCCTATCCTCACAGTTTTTAAGGCAAATTTGGTTTATTTCGAAGCTAAGGAACATACACGGGACAAAGTGTTATAACCAAAGATTGTAACGGAGCAAACGGGACAAGAAACGGGGCAAGATAACAAACTACACGGCCAACACAATGCCTAGCAAGACCGAGCAGAGCAAACAAACACATGTCTGACCATGCATCAGCCTTAGCCCGACCGTGCTCAATGGGAAACACCAATGCCCGATCGTGCTCTGCAACCGACATACATGCCTGATGGATCACTCAAAGCGATGCACAGTCGAGCTCCGTATCATGCACGACCGGGATCATCACACAACAAGGTGCACGACTGAGCTATAAGCACAACCCAACCGAACTCTTGAAACAGAAACTTAACCTGAACCTTATGTACGACCCGGGCTCCTAAGGTGCACGACCGGGCACTCTTCTAGGGATATGCCTGACTGGGTTTAGCATCTTGCACGACCGAACATGGAGGCACATGGACCCGAAACACAGAAAAGGAAATGTTCAGCCGTGGAGAAAAAAAAAGAAAGACCATGGAAAAGAATGGAAAAGCATGTCCAAAAGGGAAAGAAGAAGAAAATGAGTGAGAAAGAATAGGAAATAAGATACGTTCAATTGGTTGGACACATTACAGACGTTACGACAGAATTACAGAGACAGACATTGCAGAGAGGGAGACACAAAGACTTCCAGAAGACATTCAAGGGCATTGGAGGTCAATTGAGGACTTCGGTTTCTTTTGGATTTAGAACACATGAGCGAGTAGTCGTTTTGTTCTAGAAAAAGGATTAGCCCTTGGCCACCCCGAAACCACTTTGATTTTATCTTTGAATGCAATTTCCCGTTTTCGGTTATCTATTCTTTGTCTGAGTGCTTCATTGACTTGTGTTTGCGAATGGCCACATAATGAGGTTTAGAACAACCAATGTTAGGACACGAAAGTAGGGTAGCAGCGGTTGAGGGTAAAATGGATCAATCATAGAACTTATGGGTTTAGCTTGCGGTGTTGATGTGGTTAATGTAAAGTAATAATTGCCTAGACTAACGCTCTTGCAAGAATACGGATCGTATAGTACCAGGGTCGAACACGAGGAATCGATTCAATTCTAAAGCTAGTAAACTAATGAATAGGACGTGTAAAATCAATAGGTGATTGGAATGCAAATGAAGATAAACTAACTAACTAACTAACAGATTAAACTCGATGAATTAAACACCACAGGTTTTGAGAGATGCATGAAGATGCAACGAAATTCTAACAAGATCATGGTTATAGATATCATTACGTATTTGGAGAATTCAAGCTCTTTCCTAGGGAATGACTCTCGATGCCTAAACCCACTATCTAGCATGCGTACTACCAATCTCCCAATTGTGTAATCTCACATACTAGATGCATTACGATCACTATCTTAATTCCTAAGTTAATCAACCGACCGACCAATGTTGTAAATTAATTGAGACTTCATATCATGGTTACGTTCCAAAATCCAATTCATCTCCCAATGCAATTAGAGTTTTATAAACATTCATTCAAGTGGCCAACAAGAACAAAAGCATTACGAAAAACCAATCAATCTGAAACGATTAAATATTATAACCAAGCATTAAGAACAAAACTTCATTACATATTGGCAAAGCTCTATAACCCATGGCTATGGACCTATTCGGACATGAACTTAGAAAACGAAACACAAAATATAACTATATTCAACATGGATAAAGAATGAGATCCCTCCCTATTCTATTACCGATGTCTTCAACAATCCTCCGCGCTCTAGCTTCGCCGTCCCGTCCTTACCCTTGTATGCGTTCTTCTCTCTCTCTACTCTCTCTACGTGTGCTCTGTTTTCTCTCTAATTTTCTATACGAATTGGGCTGCTGAAGCTCTCCCCTTTTAGCCCTCGTTCTCCTCTTTCCTTCCCTCTAATCTTTCCTTTTTGGTCGTCCCCTTTCTTTCCTCTCTAGTGGATAGAATTTCCCGTTTCTTACAGCAACTACAATTTTTCTTTTCCGAGTTTTTCCATCTCTTGTTCTTCCATTCTTGTGTAATTTTCAACATTTCCTCTCTATTTTCCAGCCATGTAGCTCCCCTTTCTCTTACCTAACCATATTTCTTTTGATTTAAGTAGCCAACATGTTCCTTTTCTTGTTTTGCTAAATTTCCTTTTCTGGTTTATGCAGGTGACGAACTGGACCCGCGCGGGCTGATAAGTGCCCTGTGCGGGCTGGCTTGCAAATGGGACCCCGCACGTGCTGGTAAAGAGCCGACTCGAGCTGGAGCTGCTGGAGGAGTGAGCCGGCATGGGCTAAAATGGACACCCCGCACTGGGTGATTGGAGCAAGGTTGTCCGCTCGGATCGAAGATGAGTCCGAGGCGTGCTGAAGGTGCTGGACATGGAGCCCGAGCGGGCTAAGGTATCCACCCGCAGGGTTACTTCTCCTTTGACGTGGAACGGTCATGTTTTGGAGCATTCGCTCGTGTTTGTATCTTGGTATCTCCGTTCACTGCAAAACAGGAGAAAACGATGAAAGAGGACTAAGTGATGCTTAATGCTTGGTAAAATCCAAAGGAATGATGAAACTAACTATGAAAATAGACGAAAATACTATAACAAAATAGACGTTATCAAACTCTCCAGACTTGAACCTTTGCTCGTCCTCGAGCAAGACTAGAGAGGAGTTAGACAACAACCGGAAACTAGCACAATCACCTACGAAACAACGCGTCACATGAACGTAGATTTAAGCGCACCGAATTTAGACCGCTATCTACCGAGAGCTACTAACCGTGCAATCCTACACATATCTTAAGTTCATTTCACTAACCTCTAGACAACATCCAAGCGATCTCCATACCTATTCTAATACACAAACAGTTTGATACCATTCTTAAGACAATTAATTTTTTCTTTTTGGTTTTCGCACATTTTTTTTGAAAATTCGCACTCGATTTCTAGGACATAGGAGTTGAAGAGGACAGGCTTCTACTTAGACCCACGTTGCCAATTGGCACACTCATAAGGTCTTGTAACCTTAGGCGAGTGAAGAGGTTGCATCATTGCTGATTTTTTTTCTTGTGATTAAAATATTGTTAAAATATTGATGTGGTTAATCTCAAGTAATAATTATCTAGACTAACCCTTCCGCAAGAATACGGATCGTATAGTACCAGGGTCGCACACGAGGAATCGATGCATCTCTAAAGCTAGTAAACTAATGAATAGGACGTGTCTATGCCTTGAAAGTAGGGTCTTGATAAATAAAGGATCCATTATATTATTTTTATTTTATTTTTACATTTTTAGATTAATTTATTTACTTTTCTTGTATGGTTTGGTCCTGATAAATAAGGATCCATTATATGACTTTTTAACAAAGGTTTATTCAATTTACAATCTCATTTATATGGTAGTTCATGAGATTTAGCTTTTGGTCCCTTGATTGTTGTTTGAGTGATTACCAACTTATCAATAGTAGATTATAAGTTTTGTGGCGTCATATATTAATTCTGTGTGGGGTTTGTAGTCAGGCGGTAGTTGGGTTCGGGACGTCCATACATGGGTGATGCGATTCAAAGTTAAACAAATGTTAATCTAAACTACCCGCAAGTGCACGACAGGTGTATAGTACTTTAGGTGTCGATCCCACAAGAACTACGCAACACAACCTAAACTCAAACTATGAATCAAACTTGCAAACGAACGAAATATTGGTTTTAAGAATTAAATTACTAAAAACAATAAACAAACGAGTTCTTAACAATGAAACAAACGTTCTAGGATACTGTTTCACCACAAGATTTCCAAACCCAACAACAATATATATCTAATTATGCATTCCTATTTAATTTATCTAAGATGTATGATCCTAATATAATATCTACCCTCTCCAGGTATAGATACGTGATCCAGTCAAGTTATCCCCTATTTTCGTGGCTGACTCCTTAAACTAAATTCAGAAGTTCTATGATTCATCCGATTAATCCTTAACCGCTACCACTCTACTTTTGTGACCTAGTCTCGTTTGTTCTAAGCACGATTATAGGGGATTAGAATTCTCCTTTCGGTCTTTCTCTTAAGTCCCTTAAACATGCATTTACTTGGTCTTCGAAAATACAAGTCATTCAATCATTCAGATAAAGAATAGATAAACGAAAAAGAGAAATTGCAATAATAGATAAATCAAAGAGGTTCCGGGATAGACATGGGCTAATCCCTTATCCTAGAACAAAACGACTACTCGGTCATGAGTTCGAAATGAAACTACATAAACGAAGTAGATAGTTTATAGAACATAGAAATCAAACGTAACCAAAGTCCTGATTCGATCATCCATGATCCTTGAATGTCTCATTTGCCAAGAGTGCTCATGAACCAGCCTTTCTCTCTCTACTCTCTCTACCACTTTATGCTCACGTCTAATGTGTAAACTCATTCCTCTTCTCTTAGCTCCTTCAATTTTCTTTCCTTCTTCCTCTCTTTCATTTCCTTCTTCTTTCCTGTTTTGTTGTGTTTTTCCTTTTGGCCATTCACTCTTCTTTTGTCTTTGTTGCAGCAGCTGACGTTTACTTTTTCATGTGTTTCCAACTCTTGTTTGCATTAGTTTCCATTCTTCTGTAAGTGAGGAATGTTTTCTTTCTATTTTTCAGATATGTGGTTCCCATTCCTCTCCTCTAACCAAGTTTCCTTTTGTGTAGGCAGGTAACACTTTCCTTTCTTGCTTGCTGCCAGTTTCCTTTTCTCTTCTTTGCTTGGGATAAGCATCAGCCAAAGGCATGCTAAAATAGCTGGAACACGCAGCTCGCACGGGGTAATGGAACCACCCCGCGCAGGTGAGTTGGGAATGATGGTCCGTTCGGGCTAAGCATCAGCCCGAGGCGTGCTGAAAGTGTTGGAGCATGTAGCCCGCACGTGCTAACGGATCCACTCCGTGCGGGTTGAGTTGGGGATGATCCTCTCCGGGTATAGTGCTTGTTCCTCGTCGTTTTTATGCCAATGGTTCTGTTATTATCCTCTATGCTATGGCTTTGTCCCGTGTATGTTCTTTAGCTTGGAAATGAACAGAATATGCATTAAAACCTTTAAGAAAATGAAAACACGAAAGCAAGTAAAACATATACAAAATCACACGTAAACATCGCATCTATCATCATAATTATATCTAAAATCATGCGAGAAATATGTATAAAAACAAGACCAACCTTAACATGACACGAAATTTTTTAAAATGATCGTAAATTGAAGTTACTCATAAAGTAACTAAGAGTATTTATGGGTTGTCTCCAATGCGGAGAAACCATTTTTTGTTTGGTTTGATTAAATTAATCCTAGTTAATTTTTATCATTTTTCAATAAGAATAATGGCATCCATTTGATAAAGTATTATTGGTTATTGTATAATAAAATGCTATTATTTGTGAGAAAGATAGATACATAATTTCATTTTTGAGAATAGAGAAGGAGAGAAGAAAAAAAAAGGACATAATTTCCATGCCTCACTCTTGGTTTTATCAGATGGTTGATTACATTTACGATATTTGGCCATTTCACAATAACTACATATAACTCAAATTTTATTATAACTCCGATCAAAGTGTATAGAAAACAATTTTAAACCGTTCATTTTTCTAAAATTTTAAACGTTATTATTAATGGTCAATATTCCAAAATATGAAAGGATATCAAATTATATTAAATTTTTAAATCAATTAAAATTTATTTTTCTAAATAAGTTTTACATGCATTTTCAAAGACATGAAAGAAATTCATTCTATAAACACTTAGTTTACAATTCATTTCATAATTTATCTAAGAGTAACAAAAAATATATAATATTTTTATGTATTTATTTATAATAATTTCACAATAATACATTAACTACCATACTTTTTCTAGAAAATATATGAAATTTTGAAATTATTTTCAAGTTAAGTCACAATCACAAATAAATATATGAAATGAAGAATTCATTATTTTTTTCTAATTTAAAAACGAGATGATCAACCACAGGTTTCGAGAGATGCGCGATGATGCAATAAAGTTCTAACAAGATCATAGTCATACATATCATTACGTATTCAAAGAATTTGAGCTCTTTTCTAGTGAATGACTCTCCTGATGCCTAAACACACTATCTAGCATGTGTTCTACCAATCTTCCAATTGCATAATCTCACCTACTATATGCATTAAGAGTGCTATCCTAATTCCTAAGTTCAATTAACCGACCAGCCAAGGTTCTAAATCAATTGAGACTTCAGATCATGGCTACGTTCCAAAATCCAGTTCATCTTCCAATGCAATTAGATTTTTATAAACATTCATTCTAGCTACCAAGAAAAATAAAAGCATTACAAACAACAATCAATCCGAAAAAAACAATTCTAATAACCAAGCATAAAAAACAAAACTTCATTACAAATCTGCAAAGCTCTCCAACTCGTGGCTATGGATCTACTCAAAGATGGACATAGAAAGCAAAATACGAAAGATAATTATTTTCAACTTGGATAAAGATCTCCAACTCGTGGCTATGGATCTTCAACAGCTCCTCCGCAATCCTGCTTCGTCGCCCGGTCTAAATCCTTCTTTACGTTCTACTCTCTATACTCTCCCTCTTCTCTACTGCATCTACGTGTGTGTTTCAGTCCGAATGAGTCTCTACCTTTTCCCCTTTTCTTCTCCTTTTGTCTTTCTTTTCTTTCCTTTTCTTCTTCTTTCCCCTTTAGCCGTGCTTTTATTACAGTTCAGTTTCAATTTTTGTTTAAATCAACAGGAAGTTTCCTTTTCTTGACGAGCGCGTGCAGGTTCATCATGGCCAACCAGGCACAAGAGTAAGCTCGGTCGGGCACATCCTCAAATTACAGCCCGGTCGAGCTTCACATATGTCTGAGTCGTCTGCACGTTTGAGGTTTGTTTTCTGTTTCATTAGAACAGTTTTGTTGGGAGTAGTGCTTGGTTGGGCACCTCAACTTCCTTGTGTGCCCAGTCGTGGTGATGGGGTGAGATCGGTTGGGAACTCCATTCCTTTTATGTGCCAGGTCCTACTATGCATTGTGGTCGACCATGGAGGTTGTTGTCTTCTATGCATGGTCGTCCTATGTGTTGGTAGTGTAGGACATTTGTTCGTGTTAATCTTCAATATCTTTATTTCCTGCAAATACACGAGAAAACGTTGAAAGAGAACTATATGATGCATAATGCTTGGTAAAACAACTATGAAAATGAACTAAATACTATACAAAATAGATGTTATCACCTACTTTGACACACAGTTATGTTTTTTGAAACTTTGGGGAAAGGCTTGACAGAAATTTTTGTGAAAATAATATATTTACAGTGTCAAACTAATTTATCGTTGTATGGTGAAAATAATACATTTAAAGCATCGCATGGGTCACTTGATTGCATATATGGCTCAATAGATGTAAACTCGAAGAATTTATGGATTTATGAGGATTAAAGGACAAAAACCCAAACAAAATAATACATTTACAACGTCAAACTAATTAATACCAATTGAGGATCGCATGGGTTGCCTGGTCGCATATATGGATCAATAGATTCAAACTCGACGAATTTATGGATTTATAAAGATTAAATGACAAAAACCAATCTAAATAATAAGTTTACAATGTCAAACTAATGAATGCAAATTGAGGGTGGCATGGGTGGTTTGTTTGCATCTATAAATTAATAGATGCTAACTCGACGAATTTATGGATTTATAAGGAGTAAAAGACAAAAACCCATCAAAATAATAAGTTTACAAGGTTCAATCAATGGTTAAAACGGATTTTGACCCATTGTCCCAAGAAGTGTAGAACGAATGCATGTGTGTCAAAAGTTGGGTTTTGAAAACAGTTTTTACGAAGAATAAAAATGTCACAAAAGTAGAAATACAGTTGCGTATAATTTTTACTCAATCCGATAAATTTAAAATCTCTGCATATAGGCATCACATTTATTATTGTTAGATTATAAATAGATTAAAATCCTCAAATTCATTTTCTAAATTAAATGTATATCCTTCAAACTTGAAATCTTCCTACAAAAATTATTTATTTTAGAATATGAAAATTCGTCAAATAATATCACTATATATCATAAATACTTACAAGTCCATTTATGCTAAAATTTAAAAATAAATATAATCCTTTCGCTCTTCTTTATCACATCTTCTCTAATCCTTTGGATATTCATTCAATTTTTTAATTGTTTTGAGACTCGAGAATTTAAGGATCGAAATTGAAAATGCCAAATATAAAAATATTAAAATGAATAAGATAAAAGTATTTTAAGTATTTAATTTCTTCGTTTCAATGTTTTAGTTGTTTTGTTATTTTGACTATAGTATTAAATCATAGTGTAATTAATGTTAGGTTTTTCATATTTTATCTAAAGCTATAGATTTTAAGGATATGTATAGGACACTGTGGGTTAATGATGGTTAGACAATGGGCCGGCCAAAAATTTTAACATGCTTAGCTTTTTAAGTTTTTTTCTAAAATTTGTTTCTTTAATGTCTACTATAATCTTTACGAAATTGTATTCGCGCTCTATGCAGATAGATAAGCATAACACATTAGTAAAATACATGAATGGTTAATATAGTAAGACTATTATATTTATTATACATCTTAGTAAAAACATAAAAAACTGTATACTACATAAGCATTCACACGTTATAAAATATTTCTATTGATATGATCCAAGACAACGTAGAGGACGCAACCCGAGCCATGGCCAATGAAGAGGACGCGATCTGTATTCCTGAGGAGGACGCAATCTGCATGGCTGAGGAGGACGCGACCTGCATTGCTGAGGACGACGCGACCCGCGCTGCAAGAGACGCGACCCACGCCGTAGAAGAAGCGATCGAGCTGAACCGAAGTGATGGAAGGTGGACTCGTCCCGAAACAAAGACGTTGGCCCCGTGACCCGTGCTAGGGCTAGAGAGGAGGAAGCCTTGACTCTACTAGCAGGTGCCATGGCCCTAGCTAAAGCTAAGAATTTCAAGGAGGCGATCATCAGGATTCTCACGGCCGTTCAAGTTGAAGACGAGTACTCGAGTCCTCAAGAGAGTTCTTACATCCGTATCATACTTCAAGCCGAAACACAACTCGCAACGATCTCTAATTAGGGTAAGTATTTCGCATGTACTCTTTTCTCTCCGTTGGTTTTGTCCCACGGGGTTTTACAAGGACGACTTTTTAACGAGGTCGCGACTCACTTCCGCGTCCTAATTGTTGATCAATGACTTCATATGATTTATAGTATCGATGTAACCTATTTTACGATTATGTTTTTATTTTTCAATTTTAGATATTTTAAGACCATTTAATTGGAGCCTTGAATGGCTACTAAGCATTTATTATTCATTGAAGTGTTGGATGGCTATCGTTGAATATTTATGGCCAGCCATGTTGATGGTGAAGAACAACTTTGAACTTTGAATTTGAATCTTGAATTTCTCTTTGAGAATTCTTCTTGTTGGTGTGTAATATCCAGCAAACCGTTGGTGAGTAATATTTAATGAATCGTTCGTTATTTGTGGGTGTGTAATATCCTTGAAGACGAGCTGGTAAATCGAGAGGTTTTTGTAACTCTCATGTTACCATTCGCCCCATCCACCTTGTGCGAGGATTCTTCCGACTCGGCTTCAGCAAAGACTATCCTTCATACCTTCGTCTAGTGCGTCGTTCCAACGAGGAACGCGTCATCATTGATTATGAAATTCACGAGCTTTGTGTTCTAATTATGATCATCATTTAGGATCATCATGGTGTATGTATTTTCTTTTTTTTTGGAATTTCAATTGAAATAATTTGAGCAACATATTTTGTTATGGTGGAAATTTCGATGACAATTTTAGAAAGAATAATATATGAACATGTAGACAGCCAGTTTTTTTGGAATTCATATGTGTAAACCACTAAAACATGAAGAAAAATAGTGTGGTTACAATTATTTTGAATTAATTGAGTAAAGAATGCAAATGACTACCAGGATTTGCTTGTTGTTGTACTTGCCAATATACATTTTCTTCAAAAATGGAAAACAATGTTTTTCTAAATTTGTTTTGAATATTCTTTCTAAGATATATGGTTGAACTTTGGAGAAAACTTGTTGTTTTGGGATAAGATCAATATATCTAAAAAATTTGGTTTCATATATCTTGAGCTATCCATACAAGAATAACAAACAATGGTTCTACTCTGAATTATAGATACCATCGTCGTTTCTCAATTTTATTGTTTAATATGTCAAAACATAAAATATTTTAATTATTTCTCATTCAATTATACAAAATCTATCAACAACAAATTTGTTGAAAGATTAACATGATTATATAAGAACATAAGCTCCTGAAGATCATTCTTGTAAACAATAAGCCATTAATTCTCGTAACTAATTCACATTCTTACATCTTGCAGTCAATAATCAGTTTGATCTTTTAAGAGCCTTAAATCTTTTTAGAATTAGTGCGGTCAGGCCGATGGTCTATTATTCATGGGTTAGAGTTGGTGTATGCCAATTTTTATGAAATTACGTGGTTTGATTAGATGAAGAATTTTTTTTCCGAGATTTTTTTATAGAAAGAAAGGTGCATAATATTATGTAATTATCAAAGTTTCACTCATATTGGAATGAATCCAATGTGTCATTTGAGGTCAAAACACATTTATATTAGATAGGATTGATAGAGGAAGTATTGAATTTGAAAGGAAATTTAATTTAAAAAGGCACACACTAGTAGTGATGATAGTGATGAGACCAATATGATGATTAGAACAATAGTAACATTAGCGATATGGTTCAAGTGACAAAAAATGTATAAAACCATTTTAACACCAAGATTCAAATTCTCACGAAATAGGGTATAAAAATTACTTATAATTCTTTTCTCAATTAAATAAGATTAAAACTTTTAAATGAAGGCATCACATTAATTATTGTTATATTGTAAATCTATATTAATCTAAAAAGTACAATTCTTTAATTCATATTCTAAATTTAAAATATATCCTTAAAACTTCCGATTGTTCCTAAAACAATAATTTTTTTTACAGTTTGGAAATTTATCAAAATATTATCTCTATATCATAAATACTAAAAATTATATTTTTGAGAATTCCCTATAAATAACTTAACTATGTAGACTTAAGTTAAAAAAAGAAATATATTTCAACACTATTTTTTTTCTTTAACTGTGTCTTCTATATTTCCTTGGGCTCTTCTGTTGGTCTTGGTTCGTTGAGAAAATCGAGAATTTAAGGAGAGAACTTGAAAATAAAAATCAGACATAGATTGAGATGAAAAAGATCAAACTATTTTATGCATTTATCTTCTTCATCTCAATCTTTTGTTTGCTATTTTCACCATAATATTAAATAATTTTTGCAAAAACGTTAATTTTTAAGCTTTTTAAGTATTTTTTAAAAAATTTCTTAAGTTGTTTAAGCTTTTTAAATCTTTGCCTCAATGTTTGCTACATAACTTTTCACTAGATTACCTTCACGTTTCATACAGATAATTCTCATTAAGACATTATTTAAATACATAAATGATTAGTTTCATAAACACTTTGTTTTATTTATTGTACATCTCAATGAATATATCAAAATATGTATACTATGTAAACATTTACATATTAAAATAAGTTTTAATATTTAATAAGCATGATAACATCGTTTTGTTTTGTAATACTGTTAATATAAATATAAACATTGTTTCCTTCAATAATATGGTTTCCTAATTATATTTTGAAGCCTTAAATTACATCATTATCGGAACTTTTGGTTAAATCTTTCACAAAGATAATTTATTCATACTCAATTTCAATTTATTCACACTTATTGCGTTTAGAAATTATTCTTTGTTTTTGTTTTGATTATAGTTTAAAAAGCATAATTTGTGTGAATTTTAGTATTCTATGGTATTTCAAGGTATCAATTTCTATAATGTATTGTTAATTTTGTCAAACAACTCATTATTCAGATACAATATCGCACATTCTTGAAATGCTTTTTATCGTATAATAGTGATTTTCTATATTTTAGTATATATAATCTGCAATTAATTAAATTTGACGGAAAATCTATTAGACATTAATAATCAATCGACTGAGTGATTTTTCCATTACCTAATTGCAAAATCAATTCGTAAAATTGCTCTTTTGGAGCTAAATTTTCTCTTATAGCCTTTATTGATAGCCACATATTTTTACGTATTCTTTTTAAGTTACAATAAATAAAAAATGTACGATGAGTTTATGGATACTCGAGTAGTGGCATGTGTACTACCTATAGTGAGAACTGGCAAGATTTGTTGAAGTCACATCAAAAGACGATAAATTTTCCACCAAATGGTTTTATACAAAGAAGTGGATACATTGAATTAATCATGTCTTTGATGGTTTATCTAGTCCCTCAAAATAATGTTTACATAATTGTAGCTTCATTATGTTTGGATCATATCGTTATGTTTGTTCCTAGTTTAATGAAACATCTACAATCTTTAATAACATGTACTGGTATTCGGAATCTAGAGTGTGTAGTTCATCCTCCTTCTAGTAAAAATGATGTGATACCGTTTGAAGCAACATTTGCAACAATATAACCCCGAAATCTGATTGTAGTAGTACTTATGATTTTGACTTTAGTGTGGCTGTCAAAGACTGTTACTGTTAGAACACCATCGTATAAGATAATACTTTTAATGGACTGTTAGATCATAAATTCAATTACTGTAAAAAGATGGATGTGATTGCAATGATTGTACTTTGATTTTGTGGTAAGATACATATCATGTTCTCTGATAATTGTTTCATACTAAGAATATTACTTTACATATAAGGAACATAATACACATCATCCATGGTACGTTCTTTTATATTTCCTGCAAAACAAATATATCTTTCCTTGACCTTTAAATTTCATCTTCGACGGATCTTCGAAACACACATGTCCATTTATATCAACTTGTGTGATAAATTAATTATTTGCCTTTATTCCGGATAAAAATGATGTACAATATCTTGAAAATCAAAATGAATTTCTTGATTATTCATATCGGTAGTTTCCGTCACATCATTTGTTGAAAGGATTTGTTAGTTTTGTTGGCCTGCTTGTCTCTCATATAATTAGTCTCTTTGGATTCGATGTTCGTCCCAACCATTTTAATTTTAAGATTAATAATTATAATAATCTGATGGTTTTTATAGTTTGTTCTTTAAAGACCAAAATATTTATAGTAGAAGTTTTTTAGATTGATGAATATATTTCAAGGATCGATATAGGCATAAGCATATATAATTGGTGTTAATATTTACAATGAGAATTTCTTAGTTACAGGGCGTATTGGTGTAGGTGGTTTGCACAAAGGATGTGTAGGACCACACTTTGGAATACTTCCACGTTTCAACGCTGAATCAGTTGTTATCTTCGCTTCTATGTTGCTCCCTAATAGATAATACACCAATATTACCATAAAAAATATTCATGATCTTTCTGACATCATCCATCACTACTTATATGTTTATATATAGTTCAAATAAATATGTCTAAAAATTATAGTTGTGGATATAAAATAAGAAACTTGACTAAAAGAGAATAAAAATATACTACGATGTAAAAATACATTTATTTTATTTTCATATATATATATATATATATTATTAGAGTTTAAAGAGATTATACATGTTTTTAAATATTTTAAAAGAGTCTAGTATTCAAAGGTGGAAGAGATCTCGTACGCATTTCTTTTCCTTTTTGAGAGGTAGGGTGTATTGGTGTTGGTGGTTTGCACAGAGGATGTGTAGGGCCACAGTTTGGAATACTTCCACGTTTCAGTGCTGAATCACTTGTTATCTTTTCTTCTATGTTGCTCCCTAATATACAATACACCAACATTACCATAAACATAATATTCCTCGTCTTTTATACATCATCCATCACTACTCATATATGTGTATATATATAGTTCAAATAAACATGTCTAACAATTGTAGTTATTGATATCAAATACAACACTTAACTAAATAAGAATAAAAAGAAGTACAAAGTAATAGCACATTTATTTTATTTGCATATGCATTAATGGTATTTTAATGGATTATATATGTTTTTGCAATATTTTAAAAGATTCGTGTAGTAAAAGGCGGAAGAGATCTCGTGTTCATTTTCCATCCTTGTCGAGAGGCAGGGCGTATAGGTGTTGGTGGTTTGCATAGAGGATGTGTAGGACCACAGTTTGGAATACTTTCACGTTTCAACGCTGAATCACTTGTTATCTTTGCTTCTATGTTGCTCCCTAATAGACTATATAACACCATTACCATAAACATAATATTCATGATCTTTCTTACATCATCCATCGCTACTTATATTTGTGTGTATATATTGTTCAATAATTATGTCTTCAATTTATATTTTGTTGTATATAAGTTTGGGAATTATATCATCCTTGTTCATATATATATATATTGTGAAGAAATAATTACATTTTTTTATCTTAAATAAGATGATTACATATCTTTTACAAAATGGTAATAAAAACTTCAAGGGCTATAAAGGTGGATTTTTATCCTTTTATTTACAATTACTTGATTTTCCTATAAAATTTATTTATTTCCTCTTTTTATATAGTATGTATATAATTAGGATATATCTTCTTCTATATGGATTTCATTTTAATTATTCCGTAACAATACCTAAAACTGTATAATAAAAGACATATTGTACATTAATTTTGATTTTTGCATGTTTAGAACAGAAGGTCCAATAAATGCTTTGCACAAGTGTTTAAGTATATCATTTACAAATTGTAATAACATATTTCTTGTTGTTATTTATAATAAATTAATAGTTATCCATTGGGGCATTCATATAGCAATCATTAATTCTTTATTTAATACTTCATAAATGATTTAGAACAATGGATTTTATCATTATTTTGTTAGTGGTGATTAATTATTAGATTAATCTTATGTCTTAAGGTTGTGTTAAATAAGATTCAATGCAAGCACAAAAATATTAGATTTATATATTTTTTAGGGTTCTACTATATTTTCCATTTATAAATAGAAATTCAATGTACATATATCTTGATATATACATATATTCATACTGATTTCACACACATATGTTGATTTTCTAAATTTACTAAACATGTTAAATTGATTTTTAAAATTTATTAAAGATTAAAATTAAGAAATTTGAAAATTATAATTATATTAAAAAGTTCTTATTAATTGAACTTATAATGTGCTTTTTATAAAAAAGAAATACAAAGTTGATCATTAATATTTCAATTTAACGATTAGTTGAGCAAAATGTAGAAAAAAAACTTTTGAAAACACACAAAACTTCACTCATTTCTTCTACACAAACACACATCTACAAAGATTAAAAAAAACATTTTTTCAAATTTTTCTTTTTAGCTTGCAAAATTATTTATAAAGGAGATGACATGTAGGAAACTAAGCATACGATGTCATATGGTGCTTAACTCTCTAAACCCAACAAATAGTATCATAATAGCAGGTTCAAGGAGATCTAAGAGCACAAGGAGTATTCGTTGAAAAGGACGCACCTAAAAATCTTCATATTTTCAATGGGCATGCAAATCCACGTCCAAAAAATGAAGAGATGTTATTTTCAGCAATTCAGGACACTCATTAAATATTCGACCTTAATGCATAGCGCATAATGAGCCAAACATCATGTACAAGGATAGATGTGTCTGACTTCCAATCACATTGGCAATGGCAAGACTTTGGTTAATGTTAGAAAAGAAAACATCCATGGGTAGATAAAACATAGGGTGAGAATTTTTATAGATGTCTACATAGTTCTTGACTAAATGAAAACATGTTGGTTATTGCACAAAGGACAAGAAATGGATATAAAGTTCAGTTTACAAACAATAAGTAAATGATAGAGGCATTGTCATGGATGATATATCTATTGGTGAAAGGGTATATTCATTCAAAGGAAACGTTAAAGGTGAAAAAGCAGCCCGAATAAGAAGAGAAGGTGAATAGTTATCTAAACTTTGAAATAAAGGTTTGAAAGACATTGTATAAATAAGCTAAAAAAGAGATTGCAGAAGTGTTATGAGATACAAGGAGCTAAAGCTTACTCAGATGAAGAAGAAAACAAAGCTCATAAACGTTGAATTATGCCGCATACAACATACACTTGAGATGAAAAGACATAAGAAGGAGATTCTAGCTAGTAGAATCCAAAGGCTTAGTAGAAAAGATTTGAGAAATAATGACGAACGATTCAAAGGTAGATAGATAAGCAAATAATAGATCAAAAGAATTTGTAGAAGAACAAATCTTCAAGTATATAAATTAGATAAGGAGACTAGATACTTTCCAGTGAATGAGATGTCTTCGTTAAACATAAAAACAAACAAAACAAAACACAAACCAAGAGATTTCATTGAATAGCCAAAACAAAACAATTGTCAAATTCACACGCATAGTAGTGAATAAAATATCTATAGTGGAAATGGTATATTCATTCAATTGAAAAGAAATAGGTAAAAAATCAGACAAAATAAGAAGAGAGGCTAAAAACTTATCCGAATTCTAGACGACATAGACCTGAGATGAAGAGACATATGACACAGATTCTAGCTGGTAGAATCTAAGGACTAAATAGGAAGAGTAAAGCTTCAAGAAAATAAGGTTGAGAAAGAGAGTATATACTTACCAGTGAACGAGATGTCTTCGTCAACCATGTAGACAAAATGAGTAGTACACAAAGCGAGAGATTTCATTGAATCTGCTATATCAAAACAATAAAAAATTTGAGAAGAAGCACAAATAAGAGATGTTAAACTAAAATTGGTGTCACCAAAGTAAAGACCTATCAAATCCGGTTTTTTCTCACTCTCAAAAAACATGGAGACAACTCAATCTCTAAAACTTGAAAACAAATAAAAAAAATAATCTTATAGGATTGGAGAGGAGTTTTGGAGATGACTCACCCTTAACTCATATTTGGCTAAAAGGAAAAAATACACAAGGAACTAGGTAACATTTGCACGAAAGTAATCAAAGGGAAAAAGTTACTTGAAGAACAAAAGATATAAGGAAGAAAACGCTGTAAAATGCATGAAGATGATGAAGACATGAGCCACCTAAAATCAAAGAAGAAATAGTAATTTAGAAGCCAACAACCAATAACAAATCAGAAGGAAAAAATCTTAACGAAACATTACATAAAAAAGTGGAAAAAGACAAATATGTAAAGAAATGTCAAACAAAAATAAATCTTCCAAAGTTAGAACTAGACAAAACAAAGTACAAAGAAATATTAAAATTTTGTAAAAAAGAAGAAAATAATCTAGACTTGGTAACTATATTCTAGTAAGTATTGAAAAAGATAGAAAACCATATCTCGAAAACACAAAACTCTTTTTTATTTTCCTGTACACTTATTCTCAGCTACATTGATTGAAAAAGGTTTTCTCTTTTTTCATGTAAGTTTGCACAAATATTTCTCTAGGAGACATGTATGATCCATATGGTGAGTAAGATATCATATGGTGCTTATGTTTGTAAAAACCAACAGGGATGAGACACAAGATGGTGTGACTATTAGATTAAATAAACACATGCTATTGTACATTAGAAGTACTTCTTCTACGCAAACAATATTATCATCCTTGTGAATGTGGATGATCATCTCGTTTTTATACGTATTTCTTGCACGATTTAGGAGATGTTTTTGATATATATGTGTTGTTTTACGTATGATTCCGTTTCCGTTTTACTTGTTTTCGTGTTTTCATGTTCTTATAGGTTTTTACGCGTATTTGGATCATTCTGGAGCTAAAAGGACATGCACGGAGCAAAGGAACAACTTCGGGGATCATCACGGGACAAACAGGACGAGATCTAGCAAGAAGAGCCTCCACCCGGTCGGGCACAAGTCATGCACGATCGGGCAAAACCTACGGCCAATTTTGTGCACAATTCATGCACGACTCGGGCAAGCAAATACCCGACCAAATGCCTTGTACCCGAGCGGGTACACACCATGCCCGATCGGGCACCCCTTGCAGCACACAACCTGCGCGTTCTGCCATAGCCGCACCCGAGCGGGCACATTCAATGCCCGAGCGGGTCGCGACCCGAGAAAACAACAAAGTTAAGTAAAATTAACTGAAAACATAAGGGAACTCGTGGGGGCAATTAAGAAAACAGTTGGACCGACTTAGGAGGCATAAAAGAGGCCAGAAGACGTCATTAGAAGGGAGCTTACATTAGAGATTGATTCAGTTCGTGATTGGAGAAGACTCTTGCGACGAGGCAAGCTAGGAGCATTGGAGATCAACCCGACACTTCGGTTTCGATTGGTTTTCATGTTCCTTAGACTTTCTACTTTGTTTGTGTTTGTTCACAGACGCATGAGCGAGTAGTTTGTTTTTTCTAGGAGAAGGGATTAGCCCTTGGCTATCCCGAAACCACTTTCTATTTATCTTTGAATGCATCTTCCCGTTTTAGTTCATCTATTCTCTATCTGAGCGCTTAATTGACTTGTGTTTACAAAGGCCACGTAGATGCATGTGTTAGGGATTACGAGAAGGACCGAAAGGAGAATTCTAGTCCTAGAAGATCAGGTTTAGAACAATCGAGGTTAGGCCACGAAAGTAGGGTAGCAACGGTTGAGGGTAAAACGGATGAATCACAGTTCTTATGGGTTTAGTTCAAAGCGTCAGGCACGAAAGTAGGAGGCAACTTGTCTAGATCTCGTGTGTATGCCTTGAGAGAGGGTAGATATCATATTAGGATCGTCTGCCTTAGAAAGCTTAAACTGGGATTGCATGATAGATAGATCGATTGTCGGTTTCGGTAGTCTTGTGGTGAAACTGGATTCCTAGAACGTTTGTCCTATCGTTAAGAGTCAACTCATTTATTTACTTTTAGTATTTCATTCTTTCACCATATTTGTTCGTTAGCAAGTTTGATTCATAGTTCGAGTTTAGATAGTGTTGCGTAGTCTCTGTGGGATCGACACCTAAAATATTACACACCTGCCGTGCACTTGCGGGTAGTTTAGGTTATTTTATTTAACTCTGATACGCATCAAGTTTTTAGCGCTGTTGCCGGGGACTATTGTCAACGCATCTTAGATTCGAACCTAGAGCCGTTCTTGCTTTGTTTTTGTTTTTATTTTTGTTTTCTTTTCTTTCGTTCTTTCTACGTAAATTGTTCTTTGTCCTTTGCAGAGCCTTCAGATCAACGAGAGATGGATAATCAGAACGGCAATGGACAGATGCAACTACAGGCTCCTCCACCACGTCGTCTAAGGGATTACGTGGTACCGAACATGAATAACGTGCAAACAGCCATAAGGATGCCTGCTGTTGCAAGAGAACAGTTTGTGATTAAGCCAGCGATGATCAACATGCTTTATCAGAAGCAATTCATGGGTGGAAACCATGAGGATCCCCATCAGCACCTCAGAGACTTCCTTGAGCTTTCAGGTACGTTCAAAATCCATGGAGTCTCAGAGGATGTAATCTTGTTGCGTCTTTTCCCCTTCTCAATTGGGGGACGAGCGAAAACTTGGCTGCAATCACTCCCCTCCGGATCTATCACCACTTGGGATCAGCTCTGCACACTGTTCCTTTCACATTTCTTTCCTCCGAGCAAGACGATTCAGATGAGAGGGAAAATCACGACATTCAGATGCAGAGATGGAGAAACGCTATTCGAAGCGTGGGGCAGATTCAAGGATCTTCTACAGTTGTGTCCACACCATGGTCTTGAGCAATGGTACGTTATCCAAACTTTCTATAATGGAATTTTAGATGAGCACCGAACGACATTGGATAGCGCTGCCAGAGGATCATTCATGGATCTAAGCGTCGAGGAGGCATTTGAGCTGATCGATAACCTTGCCATGAACCACACCATGTGGTCAACTCCGAGAGGTATGCCTAATAGCACTCGTCGTTTATATGAGCCTAATCAGAATATAGCTATAGGTAATGCAGCGAATGCCATGTACTGTGCAAATTGCGGAGAGGGAGGAACCACCCGAACTTGTCATATCGAACGACTGAACTGGTAAAGTATTCAGAGTTTCCACAGAGGCAGAATAATTTTCAGCAAAACAACCAGCAATTCCAGCAAGCAAAGCAAGCTCCGCAAGCCTCTCAACCTCCTCAAGCACCTTCATCAAACTTTGAGGCAGTGATGCTTGAATTTGTCAAGGATCACAAGCAGCAACAATCGATTCAGACCAAATTCAACGAGGACGTGGGGACAACGATTAGTGAGCTTAAATCTCAGATGGAGTCGTTGAGCACACATATGAAGATGTTGGAAAACTCCATAGCACAACAGGCAGCCTCATCCTCTCGGAATCCCGGACAGCTTCCCGGTAAGCCCGATCTAAACCCGAGAGAGTATGTGAATGCTATTTCTGTGTGCAGCGGTGATGTGGTTGAGAATCCGCCCTCGAAAGAGCAAGGGAATGCTGCTGGTACGTCCATGAATAGAGGAAAAGGTAAGGTTGTAATCATGGAAGGAGTCGAACCAGATTTAGATAAGCCATACGTTGCTCCTCCGGCGTACAAACCTCCTATACCGTATCCTCAACGATTGGTAAACAGTAAGAACGAAATGAGAGTGGGCAGATTCGTAGAGTGTCTCAAGAAGCTAGACATCAGCATCCCATACGTGGAAGCCCTCCAAAAGATGCCTAATCATGCCAAACTCATCAAAGAGGTACTGTCCAAAGAGAAGCACATCGAAGAGAACAAGACGGTAGCACTCACCGAGGAATGAAGTGCAATTCTTCAGAACAAGCTGCCACCAAAGCTAAAGGACCCCGGAAGCTTCTCCATTCCATACACAATAGGTAACCTCGATATCGATAATGCTTTGTGTGATTTAGGGGCGAGCGTGAGTATCATGCCACACTCAGTTTTCAAGCGAATGGACTTTGGGAACCTTAAACCTACAAAGATGTCTCTACGCCTCGCGGATCGTACGGTAAGACATCCGGTGGGAATTTTTGAAAACGTTCCCACCATGGTAGGTAAGCTTTGCATTCCCATTTATTTTGTTGTACTTGAGATAACGGAAGACGCTAGGACACCTATTATTCTTGGTAGACCGTTCTAGCTACTGCAGGTGCGATGATAGACGTACAACAAGGAAAGCTGTCCTTACGTGTCAAAGATGAGAGGATCGAATTCAACCTGTCCAGCCCCATGAACAAATCATCATTCAAGGAGTCTTGCTTTACAGTTGATTCGCTGGACGAGTTAGAGAAAGACACGCATGATCAAGTAAGTGCTTCCGATTCTCTTGTACGGGATTTGGCACAAGTTTGCAACGATGCAGGATTTGCGGACGAAGGAGCTGAGATGTACACGAAATTCATTTTACAGCACTAGGAGACGCCCCACATGAGAGATACCACGTGATATGCATGATGGTTTCACAGCGGAGAAGACGTCCGAACTTGAGCCCGACCCTCCACCATCTTCTTCTCGGTATGAGTACGTTCAATACGATAAATCATATCTTGCTGTTTTGAATGCTAACATGGATGCAGATCAGATGAGAAAACAACCCACACGCGTGAAGAAGCGTAGAAGAGACAGCTCTTCAATGTGTAAGCACAGAAATTATAAGGAGGACAGCCACAAACCTTACATCGAAACTCAAAAGAGGCTGCACCCGCACTTGCACGAGGTAATGGAAAAAGATGTTATTAAACTTTTCAACGCAGATACCCCTTATCCAACCTCGGACAGCGAGCAAGTGAATCTCGTGCATGATGTGCCTAAAGGATGGCATGACAAAATGACCCTACCTCATGACTTCCAATCGGGTGACTTCGTTCCACTTTTCAATTCTCGTCTTAAGTCTTTCTCGGATAACCTACTGTCTCGTCGGTCTGGTTCATTGCAGGTACGAGAAATCTTCACACATGGAGACGTGGAACTATGGAGTGATGCAGGTGACACATTCAAAGCCAATGGACAGCGGTTAAAGCTCTACCAAGCCGCTCAACCGATCGAAAGTGAAAACCCCATTTCCCTTTCTGATCCACCCGTCTCGCACGCATGAGGGATGGAGACGTCAAAGCTTAATGACGTTAAATAAGCGCTTTCTGGGAGGCAACCCAACTGTTTCTTTTTATCTTTCTATTTAAGACTCGGTTATTTATTTTAGTTAAAAAAAACAACACCACAAACGTGCTTCACTTCCCTTACCCTCCATCGGAGCTTCATGTCGAGGACGCCGTTCAATTCAAGTCTGGGGGAGCAGCTCACGTTTGTCAAGTGATTTCGTTCCATTTTCTTTTGACTTTTTAGTTTTTAGGATATTTTTGCGATTGTTTGTTTGTTTTTGTTTTCGTGAGTCAGAGTCGTCCCAAGGCACTTGTCCGGTGCCACGTTTTGAGATGAACCCTGAACTTAGGATGCTTAAGAAGTTGACCTTTTCCGTGAGATTTTGCATGATTGAGCTAGGTTTTCCTAAGCGTTAGAGCTTATTAGTCTTGCAGGATTGAGCTAGGTTTTCCTAAGCGTTAGAGCTTATTAGTCGGCTGAAAAAGAATAGGTCGTAGTTCTTGGGAATCCTAGTGTTGCTTGTGGGGAGGTTTAGACGAGGTTGCTAGGCTAGTTTATCGTTTATTCTTTCTACCCAGATGGTCATACTTCGTGTAGATGATGCCTTACTTCTGTCATATTGAGGATTATTGGATCATATAAAATCGACCTTATTTTACAGCGCACACTAACACTCCGCTGTCGATAGAAATAATGCCTAAAAAGTATGATCAAAAGTCGATATGAGTGCATCGACCTTGTTATTCCTTCGGTGGCTCGGGTCTCAGTGGTGGGTTGGCGATCATCTTTCTACGTCCGAAGGGCATGGCACAAAAAGCCGCCTACTCCGCTGCACTCTTACACGAGATGCATGAGTATACCGTCATCGGTAGTCTAGGTCTAAGTAGAGGCTGGATCCCTCCAAATCCGACGTCCTAGAAGCCTAGTGTGTATGCAAAGAAAAACAAAAAAAAGAGAACAGAAAAGTCATAAAAAGAAAATAAAAAGAGAAAGAAAAAGAAAAAGAAAAGAAAAAGAAAGAAAG
>CM071863.1:53490263-53500794 GCA_036759665.1 Gynandropsis gynandra
CCTTTAGTGATGCAGATTGGGCGGGAGATCGTGATGAGTATACTTCTACGGGGGCATATATTGTCTACCTTGGCAGCCATCCCATCTCTTGGTCTTCCAAGAAACAGAAATTCACCGCTAGATCATCCACGGAAGCGGAATACCGTGCTATTGCTGACACAGCAGCGGAACTTCGATGGATTATGTCCCTCTTCACGGAACTAGGTATCTCCACATCCCAACATCCTGTGATTTATTGTGACAACATTGGCGCAACATACTTGAGTGCAAATCCCGTCTTCCACTCTCGCATGCAGCATCTAGCTTTGGATTATTTTTTTGTTCGTCAACAAGTGCAAGGTGGCATCCTTCGAGTCTCTCACGTCAACTCAAAGGATCAACTCGCGGATTTACTCACGAAACCGCTCGCACGTCAACAATTTCTTACACTTTGTGACAAGATCGGCATCACCGAAGGTGCTCCGTCTTGCGGGGGCATATTAGCACAAAGGACATAAATGTAATTTACTCCATTAGGGTTTCATATTATCTTGTATATATATATCATAACTGATGTAATTCATGTTGAGATCAATATACGAAATCTCTTTCCACAGATTGATCATATCGAGAGGTTGGTTAGTCAAATTACCAACGATGATATTGAGGGATAATCCCTCCAACATGTTGCTCATTAGATGGAGACATCAATGTCTGAAGTATTGAATAGAGGTCTAGAATTCGAGAGAATATAGATTTAATAATAACATGTTCAACATGTAGATAATTTGATAGAGATATCAATGATTGATATGATTAAATAGAATTGGGATTTCGAGAAAAGGTAGATCAATATGAGATTATAAATTACTTGATATAAACAAAGTGAGTCTTTTCAAAAATTTTATTGAGTTGTAGCACGTTAAATACAATTTCAACTTTCCATAATCGCTTGAGTTTTGTAGATATTAAGCTATCGAAAATTTGAAAAAAGGTTCCATTTTATTTTAATACTCTCAATTTTATAAATCCATATAATTCATCTAATAGTTATAGTAAAAGATGTTACTTGCAGCATATGTTTCTTTGAAATCGTAAGTAAACGATTATGTGAAATCTTATTCTCAATAAGAATAGTGTTGAAGGGAATACCAAATTGGAATATTTTCTAACAGCTTAGCATCCATATATAAAAACGATTTTGATATGTTTGTGGTTATTATACTACAACAATTTTTAATTTATTTAAACCAAATTTTAATTGCCTTTTTTTGGTTAACATTTCGCATTTATATGAACTCTTAATTTTAATAGTAAATGTGCATTATATGGTACAATATAATGAATATACAATTTGATACTATGTTTAATGATAAATTTGTTGTTATATGTTCTTTTGTAGGTAAGGTATCCTTCATTGTCTATGAATGTTGATTCATTACATTTTTGTTAAAATTGTTTTGCAAATTTTCATTTTTATGTTGTGAAACATTATTGGCAACAAGCATTGGTCATGAACTATAGTATATTGTTTTGCAATGAAACGCATAGGGTCTATTTTATTTCCAAGTATTGTATTTGTTTTACTCGTTTTCATGTTTTTCTATCCTCACAGTTTTTAAGGCAAAGTTGGTTCATTTCAAAGCTAAGGAACATACACGAGACAAAGTGCTATAATCAAAGATTGTAACGGAGCAAACGGAACAAAAAACGAGGCAAGATAACAAACTTCACGGCCAACACAATGCATAGCAAGACCGAGCTGAGCAAACAAACACATGCCTGACCATGCATCAGCCTTAGCCCGACCGTGCTCAATGGGAAAAACCAATGCTCGACCGTGCTCTGCAACCAACATACATGCCTGATGGATCACTCAAAGCAATGCACGGTCGAGCTCCGTATCATGCACGACCGGGATCATCACACAACAAGGTGCACGACTGAGCTATAAGCACAACCCAACCGAACTCTTGAAAGAGAAACTTACCCCGAACCTTATGTATGACCCGAGCTCCTAAGGTGCAGGACCGGGCACTCTTCTAGGGATATGTCTGATTGGGTTTAGCATCTTGCACGACCGGGCATGGAGGCACATGGACAAAAAGGAAGTGTTCAGTCTTGGAGAAAAGGAAATGTTCAGCCGTGGAGAAAAAAAAGAAGACCATGGAAAAGAATGGAAAAGCATGTCCAAAAGGGAAAGAAGAAGAAAAGGAGTGAGATAGAATAGGAAATAAGATACGTTCAATCGGTTGAACACATTACAGACGTTACGACAGAATTACAGAGACAGACATTGAAGAGAGGGAGACACAGAGACTTGCAGAAGACAGTCAAGAGATTGGAGATCAATTGAGAACTTCGGTTTCTTTTGGTTTTGGAATAGATGAGCGAGTAGTCGTTTTGTTCTAGAAATAGGATTAGCTCTTGGCTACCCCAAAACCACTTTGATTTATCTTTGAATGCAATTTCCCGTTTTTATTTATCTATTCTTTGTCTGAGTGCTTCATTGACTTGTGTTCGCGAATGGCCACGTAGATGCATGTTTTAGGAACATAAGAGAAGAACCAAAAGGAGAATTCTAATTGCGGATAATCAGGTTTAGAACAACCGAGGTTAGGCCACGAAAGTAGGGTAGCAGTGGTTGAGGGTCAACTGGATGAATCATAGAACTTATGGGTTTAGCTTGCGGTGTTGATGTGGTTAATCTAAAGTAATAATTGCCTAGACTAACGCTTCTGCAAGAATACAAATCGAATAGTACCAGGGTCGAACACGAGGAATCGATGCAACACTAAAGCTAGTAAATTAATGAATAGGACGTGTAAAATAAATAGGTGATTGGAATGCAAATGAAGATAAACTAACTAACTAACTACCAAATTAAACTCAATGAATTAAACACTACAAGTTTCGAGAGATGCATGATGATGCAACGAAGTTCTAACAAGATCATGGTTATAAATATCATTACGTATTTGGGGAATTCAAGCTCTTTCCTAGGGAATGACTCTCGATTCCTAAGCCCACTATCTAGCATGCGTACTACCAATCTCCCAATTGTGTAATCTCACCTACTAGACGCATTACGATCGCTATCTTAATTCCTAAGTTTAATCAACCGACCGGCCAATGTTGTAAATTAATTGGGACTTCATATCATGGTTACGTTCCAAAATCCAATTCATCTCCCAATGCAATGAGAGTTTTATAAACATTCATTCAAGTGGCCAACAAGAACAAAAGCATTAGAAAAAACCAATCAATCCGAAACGGTTAAATATTATAACCAAGCATTAAGAACAAAACTTCATTACATATCGGCAAAGCTCTCTAACCCATGGCTATGGACCTACTCGGACATGAACTTAGAAAACGAAACACAAAATATAACTATATTCAACATGGATAAAGAATGAGATCCCTCCCTATTCTATTACCGATGTCTTCATTCCTCGCTCCGGCTTCGCCGTCCCGTCCTTGCCCTTGTACGCGTTCTGCTCTCTCTCTCCTCTCTCTACGTGTGCTATGTTTTCTCTCTAATTTTCTATACGAATTGCGCTGCTGAAGCTCTCCCCTTTTAGCCCTCTTTCTCCTCTTTCCTTCCCTCTAATCTTTCCTTTTTGGCCGTCCCCTTTCTTTCCTCTCTAGCGGCTAGAATTTCTTATTTCTTACAGCAACTACAATTTTCCTTTTCCGAGTTTTTCCATCTCTTGTTCTTCCATTCTTCTGTAATTTTCAACATTTCCTCTTTATTTTCAAGCCATGTAGCTCCCCATTCTCTTACCTAACCATATTTCCTTTTGATTTAAGTAGCCAACATGTTCCTTTTCTTGTTTTGCTAAATTTCCTTTTCTGGTTTATGCAGGTGACGAACTGGACCCGCGCAGGCTGATGAGCGCCCCGTGCGGGCTGGCTTGCAAATGGGACCCCGCGCGTGCTGGTAAAGAGCCCCACTCGAGCTAGAGCTGCTGGAGGAGTGAGCCCGCGTGGCTAAAATGGACACCCCGCGCTGGGTGATTGGAGCAAGGTTGTCCGCTCGGATCGAGGATGAGTCCGAGGCATGCTGAAGGTGCTGGACATGGAGCCCGAGCGGGCTAAGGTATCCATCCGTAGGGTTACTTCTCCTTTGATGTGGAACGGTCATGTTTTGAAGCATTCGCTCGTGTTTGTGTCTTGGTATATTCGTTCACTGCAAAACACGAGAAAACGATGAAAGAGGACTAAGTGATGCTTAATGCTTGGTAAAATCCAAAGGAATGATGAAGCTAACTATGAAATTAGACGAAAATACTATAACAAAATAGAGGTTATCAAACTCCCCAGACTTGAACCTTTGCTCGTCCTTGAGCAAGACTAGAACGAAGCAAGAGAGGAGTTAGACAACAACCGGAAACTAGGACAATCCCCTCAAAAAGTGAGCCACCCTACGGCGCAACGCGTCACACGAACGTAGATCTAAGCGCACCGAATTTAGACCCATATCTACCGAGAGCTACTAACCGTGCAATCCTACCGATATCTTAAGTTCATTTCACTAACCTCTAGACAACATCCAAGCGATCTCCATACCTATTCTAATGCACAAAGAGTTCGATACCATTCTTAAGACAATTATTATTCTTCTTTTTGGTTTCCGCACATTTTTTTTGAAAATTCGCACTCGGTTTCTAGGACATCAGAGTTGAAGAGGACAGCCTTCTACTTAGACCCAGGTTGCCAATTGGCACACTCATAAGGTCTTGTAACCTTAGTCGAGTGAAGAGATTGCGCCATTGCTGATTTTTTTCTTGTGATTAAACTATTGTTAAACTATTGATGTGGTTAATCTCAAGTAATAATTACCTAGACTAACCCTTCCGCAAGAATACGGATCGTATAGTACCTGGGTCGAACACGAGGAATCGATGCATCTCTAAAGCTAGTAAACTAATGAATAGGACGTGTCTATGCCTTGAAAGTAGGGTCCTGATAAATAAAGGATCCATTATATTATTTTTATTTTATTTTTACATTTTTAGATTAATTTATTTACGTTTCTTGTATGGTTTGGTCCTGATAAATAAGGATCCATGATATGACTTTTTAACAAAGGTTTATTCAATTGACAATCTCATTTAAATGGTAGTTCATGAGATTTAGATTTTGATCCCTTGATGATTGTTTGAGTGATTACCAACTTATCAATAGTAGATTATAAGTTTTGTGGCGTCATATATTAATTCTGTGTGGGGTTTGTAGTCAGGCGGTAGTTGGGTTCCGGACGTCCATACGTGGGTGATGCGATTCAAAGTTAAACAAATGTTAACCTAAACTACCCGCAAGTTCACGACATGTGTATAGTACTCTAGGTGTCAATCCCACAGGAACTACGCAACACAACCTAAACTCAAACTACGAATCAAACTTGCAAACGAACGAAATATTGGTTTTAAGAATTAAATTACTAAAAACAATAAACAAATGAGTTCTTAACAATGAAACAAACGTTCTAGGATACTGTTTCACCACAAGATTTCCAAACCCAACAACACTATATATCTAATCATGCATTCCTATTTAATTTATCTAAGATGTATGATCCTAATATAATATATACCCTCTCTCTAGGTATAGATACGTGATCCAGTCAAGTTATCCCCTACTTTCGTGGCTGACTCCTTAAACTAAATCCATAAGTTCTATGATTCATCCGATTAACCCTTAACCGCTACTACTCTGCTTTCGTGACCTAGTCTCGCTTTTTCTAAGCACGATTATAGGGGATTAGAATTCTCCTTTCGGTCTTTCTCTTAAGTCCCTTAAACATGCATTCAATCACTCAGATAAAGAATAGATAAACAAAAATAAGAAATTGCAATAATAGATAAATCAAAGAGGTTCCGGGATAGACATGGGCTAATCCCTTATCCTAGAACAAAACGACTACTCGGTCATGAGTTCGAAATCAAACTACATAAACGAAGTAGATAGTTTAAAGAACATAGAAATCAAACGTAACCAAAGTCCTGATTCATCATCCATGATCCTTGAATGTCTCCTTTGCCAAGAGTGCTCATGAACCAGCCTTTCTCTCTCTACTCTCTCTCTACCACTTTATGCTCACGTCTAATATGTAAACTCATTCCTCTTCTTTTAGCTCCTTCAATTTTCTTTCCTTCTTCCTCTCTTTCATTTCCTTCTTCTTACATGTTTTGTTGTGTTTTTCCCTTTGGTCGTTCCCTCTTCTTTTCTCTTTGTTGTAGCAATTGACGTTTACTTTTTCATGTGTTTCCCACTCTTGTTTGCATTAATTTCAATTCTTCTGTAAGTGAGGAATGTTTCCTTTCTATTTTTCAGACATGTGGTTCCCATTCCTCTCCTCTAACCAAGTTTCCTTTTTGTGTAGGCAGGTAACACTTTCCTTTCTTGCTTGCTGCCACTTTCCTTTTCTCTTCTTTGCTGTTTACGAACCCGATCCGCGTGGATTGGTTGAGTGCCCCCCGCGAGCTGATTGGAAAAGATTATCCGCTCGGGATAAGCATCAGCCCAAGGCATGCTAAAATTGCTGGAACAGGCAGTTCGCACGTGCTAATGGAACCACCCCGCGCAGGTGAGTTGGGAATGATGGTCCGCTCGGGCTAAGCATAAGCCCGAGGCGTGCTGAAAGTGTTGGAGCATGTAGCCCGCACGTGCTAAGGGATCCACTCCGTGCGGGTTGAGTTGGGGATGATCCTCTCCGGGTATAGTGTTGTTCCTCGCTGTTTTCATGCCGTTGGTTCTGTTATTATCCTCTATGCTATGGCTTTGTCCCGTGTATGTTCTTTAGCTTGGAAATGAACAGAATATGCGTTAAAACCTTTAAGAAAATGAAAACACGAAAGCAAGTAAAACATATACAAAATCACACGTAAACATCGCATCTTTCATCATAAATATATCTAAACTCATGCGAAAAATATGTATGAAAACAAGATGATCAATTGGTACCCATCACACAACTCAATCATTATAAGATACATAAAAATTGTAGAGGTGGATATGAAATAAAGCACCTAAATAACTGAGAATAAAATGTGTTACAAAGTAATGAAACATTTATTTTATATGCATATGCATTATTTGTATTCAAGATATCTCGTGTTCATTTCCTATCCTTGTAGAGAGGCAGGGTGTATTGGTGTTGGTGGTTTGCCCAGAGGATGTGTAGGAATATAGTTTGCAATACTTCTACGTTTCAAATGTTGAATCATTTATATCTTTATTTCTGCGTAGCTCCCTAATATTTAGTACACCAAAATTACCATAAACATAATATTTATAGTGTTTCTAACATCACTATCTCTATTATATATATATATATATATATATATATAATTCAAATATAAATGTTTTAAATTTATATGTTTTTAATTTATGTTTTGGGTTTATATAATCCTTGTTCTTAAACAAGTTAAGTTAAACAAGTTAACCTAATCTACCCCCAAATGCACGACAAGTGTGTAGTATTTTAGGTGTCCATCCCACAGGGACTACGCAACACGGACTAAGATCAAACTAGAACCAAACTTTCTAGAATGGAATAATGGTTGCGAAATATAAAAAATTAAAATGGATTAGACATAGGAGTTCTTGACAAATGAGACAAACGTTCAAGGATCCGGTTTCAACGCATAGCTTCAGAAACCAACTATCGATATATCTAATCATGTGTTCCTATCAAGATGTCTAAGGTGAGCGATACTAATGTAATTCCTACTCTCTTTCAAGGCATAGGAACGTGATCCAATAGAGTTATCCCCTACTTTCATGGCTGACACCCCAATTAAACCCCATACGATCTATGATTCATCCGATTAACCCTCAACCGTTACTACCCTACTTTCATGACCTAGTCTCAGTTATTATAAGCCTAAGGACTAGAATTCTTCTTTCAGTCCTTCTCCTAATCCCTCTGTCCTTTTCCTAATCCCTAACACATGCATCTACGTGGCCTTCGTAAATACAAGACATTAAACACTTAGACAAAGAACAAATTAGAAAAACGGGAAATGCATTCATAAATAAGTCAAAGAGGGTACCAGGATAGCCATGGGCTAATCCCTTCTCCTAGAACAAGACAACTAATCAGTCATGAGTTCTGAATCAAGCAACATAAATGAAATAGAATGTGTAAGAGAATAGAAATCAAATGAGGTGTCATGCCGATTCGATATTCCATCTCCTTGGGTGTCTCTTGTCAAGAGGAAACTCTCCAATGATGGATAGGATCCTATCTACCCTCCTAGGCTTGCCCTCTGTATTTTCGTTCGTTTTAACTCCATGACCCGCACGTGATAAGGATGAGCATGAGTCGGGCTCATTTTGCTGGACCAGCACCCCGTGGAAGCTAAGGAGAACACACCGCATGGGCTCCTCACTCTCTTTGATCCATGCATGTTGAAGAAAGCAAATCAAAGATGAGCTAAGCGAGAAACCCCAACTCTTTCCACCAAATGAGACTTCAATCATATGCTAAACATAGAGTAAAAAAGCATACTTGTTTTATTTACGAGCTTCTTTACTCTTTTATTCCAATTTTTTTCTTCTTTTTTGTCTTTCATTCTTCTTCTTTTATTGATATGTGAACACTCTAGGGTTCTAGGATTTCAGATTTGAAGGAATTCAACCTCTACTTAGACTAAAGTTGCCGATGACGGTATACTCTTGCATCTCGTTCAGGAGTGCAACATAGTATATGGCGCTTTTATGTGCCTTACTCTTAGGACGTAGTAAGATGATCGCCAACCCACCACTTAGACCCGAACAATCGAAAAAGTATCAAAGTTTATGCACTCAATCATTCTTTTTAGGCATTATTACTATCGATAGCGGAGTGTCACTTTGCGCTCTTATTCTACAAAACAAGATCAATTCTTACGATTAAATTATCCTCGTGAAAAAAAAAATCACTGTTAGTATAAAGTATAATCATTTGGATAGAGAGAATGAACAAGAAACTAACCTCGCATACTCGTCTAAACATCCCACAGGTAACAATAGGAATCCCAAAGACTTACCACCCACTTGTTCTTCTACCAACTAATAAGCTCTAACATGCAAGATATCACGGAAAAGGCCAACTTCTTAAGCATTCAAAACATGGTACCGGATAAGTACCTAGGACGACTCTAACTAAAAAAACTAAAACTAACCTGAGAACTACAAAAACAAAGGAAAATGAAACGAGATCACCTGACAAACGTGACCTACTTCCCCCATAATTGAATTGAACGACGTCCTCGACGTGAAGCTCCGATAGAGGATGAGGAAGTGGACGTCCCGGTTGTGGGTCTTCGTCATTCTTTTTTAAGATTTTTATTTTTTATGATTTTCAAATATACCAAGCGCGATGGGTAGATCGGATAGGGAGATGGAGTTTCCACTTTCGATAGATAGAGCGGCTTGATGTAGCTTAAGTGCTGCCTATTTGCTGTGAACGTTCCGCTTGAATCGGTCCATAGTTCTACTTCTCTATGTGTGAGGACTTCTCGTACCTGAAAGGGACCTGTGCGACGGGAATGTAATCTGCCCGAGAAAGAATTAATACGAGAGTTAATAAGTAGAACAAAATCACCTAGACGAAAGTCACGAGGTATGGTCTTTGTATCGTGCCATCCTTCAGCTCGATTGCCTTTCTCATAGCGCATTGCCTTTGTCGCTGCTCTTTCGTCCAAGCTTTGTGATAACGTCTATTTTGTTCTAGTATTTTCTTCTATTTTCATAGTTAGTTTCATCATTCATTTGATTTTACCAAGCATTAAGCATCATTATCATCCCATTTTCAGTTATTTTGGAGCTAAGGGACGTGCCAAGACAAATTGCAAACATCACGGATCTACACGGGACAAACGATACGAGACTCGACATGGAAAAGCTACTACCCGCGCGGATACATCCCTAGCCCGAGCGGGCAAAAGTTAGGGCGATTTTGTCCAACAATTTGTGCACGATTCGGGCAAGAAAAATCACGATCGGGGTCTCTACCCGAGCGGGAACAAGTCATGCCCGAGCGGGCAGCATGCCAGCCCGAGCAGGCACACCATCAGCCTGAGCGGGCACCCCTTTTTCATCGTGTTTCTGCGCGATCATCTGCGCCGTACCCGAGTGGGTCACTCTCCTTGCCCGAGCGGGTCGCGGCCGTCACCTGCAACTTTAAATAAATTAATTTGACATAAAACAAGGGGAAGTTCGTGTGGGACTTATACAATAAGGAAAACACCTCTAGAGAAGAGGAATAAGGTCATATTTCGCTGGAGCAAGTAATAGAAACGTTGCCAACTTAATCAAGATTTGGAAAACTAAAGAAAAGGCAACAACGAGAGGTGGCTGCTGTAACTAAAGAGGAGAGAGCTTTAGGGACGAAGAGGAGAAATTAGAGAGGAAAGCACACGAGAGAGAAGAAGAAGGAGAGCCGAACGCACACACAAGGGCGAAGGACGGAGCGAGGAAGCTGGAGCGCGGAGGAGCTATTGAAGACGTCAGTATTGAATAGGGAGGGATCTCATTCTTTATCCATGTCTAAGATAGTTAT
>CM071863.1:53520005-53533233 GCA_036759665.1 Gynandropsis gynandra
ATTAAGGCTGAAAACTCGATTAGGTCGAATTTGCTCTCGATGTGCTAGTTGATCGGTTAGGTTCGCTTTAGTGGTATTTCTAGGAGAAGGGGAATTCTCGTATTTTCATGCCCCATGTATTCCACGTTTACGTTTGCTTAGGGACAAGCAAACATTCAAGTCTGGGGGATTTTGATCATCTCGTTTTCATATGTATTTCTTGCAGGATTTAGGAGACATTTTTTATATATATGTGATTTTTTACCTATGATTCCGTATCCGTTTTACTTGCTTTCGTGCTTTTCATGTTCTTACAGGTTTTTACGCGTATTTGGACTATTTTGGAGCTAAAGGAACATGCACGGAGCTAAGGAGCAACTTTGGGGATCATCACGGGACAAACGCAACGAGATTGAGCATGGAAAAGCCTCACCCGGTCGGGCACAACCCTTGCACGATCGGGCAAAACCTACGGCCAATTGTGTGGACCATTTAGCACGACTCGAGCAAGCATTTAGGACCATTTTGCCTTGTACCCGAGCGGGCACACATGCCATGCCCGATCGGGCACCATTCCAGCACCACAGGACACGCGGGTTCCCCTAGCCGCACCCGAGCGGGTACACTCACTACCCGAGCGGGTAGCGGCCCGAAACTGCTCAAAACTTAAGTAAACTTAACTTAAAACATAAGGGAACTCGTGGGGCAATTTAGGCAACAATTGGACCGACTTAGGAGGCTTAAAAGGAGGCAAAAAGACGCTGTTACAGCAAGCATACAGAGGAGAACAATTCAGCGAAGATAGAGGAGATTCTTGCGAAGAGATAAGCGAGGAGCGTTGGAGATCAAGCAGCACCACTTCGGTTTTGTTTGGTTTTTATGTTCCTTAGACTTTCTACTATGTTTATGTTTCTTTACAGACGCATGAGCGAGTAGTTTGTTTGTTCTAGGAGAAGGGATTAGCCTTTGGCTATCCCGAGACCGCTTTTGATCTATTTTGAATGCATCTTCCCGTTTTAGTTTATCTATTCTCTGTCTGAGTGCTTAAATCTAGTTTTGTTTGCGCTGATCACGTAGATGCATGTGTTAGGGGTTAGGAGAAGGACCGAAAGGAGAATTCTAGTCCTAGAAAGTCAGGTTTAGAACAACCGAGGTTAGGCCACGAAAGTAGGGTAGCAACGGTTGAGGGTGAACGGGCGAATCACAGAGTTTATGGGTTTAGTTCATGGTGTCAGCCACGAAAGTAGGGGGCAGCTTGTCTAGATCACGTGTCTATGCCTTGAGAGAGGGTAGATATCATGTTAGGATCATCCGCCGTAGATAGCTTTAATCGGGATTGCATGATAGATAGGTTGATCGCCGGTTTCGGTAGTCTTGTGGTGAAACCGGATTCCTAAGACGTTTGTCTTATCGTTAGAACACAAGTAGTATATTTACATTTAGTATTTCATTCTTCATCACCATTCTTTCTATAGCAAGTTTGATTCGTAGTTCGGGTTTAGGTAGTGTTGCATAGTCTCTGTGGGATCGACACCTAAAATACTACACACGTGCCGTGCACTTGCGGGTAGATTAGATTATTTAACTCTGATACGCATCACTTTACTCTGAGGGAATAATCGCATCAAAAATTTTTCCTCTAGTTGTCCCCATGATCGAATAGAGTTCGCCAGTTAGAAATACAACCAGTCTTGCGCTTTATCTTTCACTGAGAATGGGAAGGTAGCAAGCACGACATCCTCGTCCAGAATCCTTCTCTGGTTTTGATAATTCAACAGAGCATCTTAAAATCAGTAAGATACTGGTTCGGATCCTCGACGGGTCTCTCTCTGAATGGTGCGTTAGTGAGCATTTGGATGAACAACAGCTGTAATTCAACGGGAGCGTCTCTCCTAGTGCTACAAGGGAAGAGTTGTGTATGCCTGATGATCGTATATGATCCATAGGTTAATACGGCTGGAATTTATGGCACAACAAGACGCGGTGCATTTTGATTGATACGTTCCGCCATCTGTTCGTCTTCGCTCTCTTCTGCAAGTGTGGGTTCTATTACTTCTTCAGGCTTGCTGCCTAATGTGGCTGGTGTGTCGTGTATCAGTTGACACACACTAGCTTTCGATTTCTTTCTCAAATTCCTGAGTGTTTTATCTATCTATGGATCATCAACTAGATCAGCACTACCGATACTTCTTATGTGCTAGTGATCTACATAAGAAAAGAAAAACACAAAGGAAACGTGCCAGCTCCAAAAATCACGAAAAACAAATAAGACTGTGGAAAGCATTATGCCCTAATCCAAAAGCATCCTAACTCTACCAATTCCCCAGCAACGGCGCCAAAAACTTGATGTGGTTAATCTCAAGTACTAATTACCTAGACTAACACTTCCGCAAGAATACAGATCGTATAGTACCATGGTCGAACACGAGGAATCGATGCAACTCTAAATTTAGTAAACTAATGAATAGGGCAGTTAAAATCAAATAGTATTTTGAATGCGAATGAAACTAAACTAACTAATCAACGGATTAAGTTCAATTAACTAAATACCACTTATGCGTTCCACGATAAACAATATTAACATAAACTACCCGCAAGTGCACAACACGTGTCTAGTACTCTATGTGTCGATCCCAGAGGGGCTACGCAACACAAACTATACTCAAACCAAGAATCAAACTTACAAACAACGAAATATTGGTTTTAAGAATGAAATAACTAAAAACAATAAACTACTGAGTACTTAACAATGAGACAAACGTTCTAGGATACGGTTTCACCACAAGACCTACGAAACCAACAATCAACCTTTCTAATCATGCATTCCTAATCAAGTTATCTAAGGCAGACGATCCTAATGTGAATCTATCCTCTCTGAAGGCATAGACACGTGATCTCGTCAAGTTATCCCCTACTTTTGTGGCTCAGACCTTAAACTAAATCCATAACTTCTATGATTCATCCGATTCACCTTCAACCGCTACTACTCTACTTTAGTTACCTAGTCTCAGTTCTTCTAAGCCAGATCAATCAAACGAAAACAGGAAATTGCATTCAAAGATAAATCAAAGTGGTTCCAAGATAGCCATGGGCTAATCCCGTCTCCTAGAACAAAATGACTACTCGCTCATGAGTTCGAAAAAAACAACATAATCGAAACAGATGATTTAAAGAACATAGAAAACCAAACGAAACCGAAGTCATTATTTGATCTTCAATGCTCCTTGAATGTCTCGTCTATCAAGTGCTCACAAACCAGTCTTCTCTCTTCATCTCCCACTGCATCTCGCTCTCTCTCTCGTGTGCTCTAACGTCTCATGCCAATACTGAATTCGACTCAAAGCTCTCCTCCTTGTCCTTTCCTATTTTTTTTCTTTCCTTTTCTCCCCTTTTTTCCTCTTTTGCCGTTCACTTCCTTTTCTCCGATTTGCACCAACTGCAGTTTTACTTTTCCGTGTGTTTTCCATTCTTCTTTGCAGTAGTTTCTATTCTTGAGTAAGTGGGCACGTTTCCTTTCTATTTTTTAGCCATGTGGTTCTAATTCTTCTTCTCTAACCATGTTTCCTATTTGTGTAGGAAACTAACCACTTCTTTTTCCTTTTTAGCCAACTTTCGTTTTCTGATTTTTGCAGGTGGTGGACATGACCCGCGCAGGCTGGTAAGTGCCCTGCGTAGGCTCCCTTGGTATAGGTGGATCTGTGCATGCTAAGTCCTCCCTGAGCCATGCTGCATTTGTTTTACCATGTGCCCCGCACGGGCTAAGGTTAGTGCCCCGCGTGGGCTGTGTTGCCATTGAGGATTCGTGTGTGTTGGTGTTCACCCTGTCGTGTGTGGGATTTACTAGAGGTTATACCTCGTGCTGGTTGGATGAATGCCCGCGTGGGCTGTGTTGGAGCTGATGATCTGTGCCGTTTCTTGTCCCGTTTGTTCCATTATGATCCTAGATGCTAATACTTTGTCCCGTAAACGTTCTTTAGCTTCAAAATGAACCAAATACGCATTAAAACCTGTAAGGACTTGAAACACAAAAACGAGTAAAACGAATGCAAAACCACACGTATACATTGCATCTATCATCATAAACATCCCTAAAATGATACAAAAAATACGTATAAAAACGAGATGATCAAAATCCCCTAGACTTCAATGTTTGCTTGTCCTAAGAAAACGTAAACGTGGAACACGTGGGATATACAAAAAATCCTAGTATTCTCCTTTTTCCTAGAAACACCGCTGCAGCGAACCTAATCGATCAACTATCAAGTCGAGAGCAAATTCGGCCTAATAAATGTTTTTCAGTCTTTATCCTAGGTTCACCATGGCTACCTATCATAAAGGAAATCAAAGGCAAACTAAGCAAGCAACCGCAACTATCTCCACCAAACAAGGCTTCAGTCAAATGCTAAACATAGAACAAACGAGGATACTTGTTTCATTTACGAGCTTTTTTCTTTCTCTTTTTTATTTATTTTTTCTTCTTTCTTCTTCTTTTTCTCTCTTTTTGTTTTTTCTTTCTTTTGTGCAGACAGACTAGGTTCCCAGGACGTCGGATTTGAAGAGATCCATCCTCTACTTAGACCCAGACTATGATGACGGTATACTCATGCATCTCGTTCAAGAGTGCAGGGGAGTAGGTGTTGTTTTTAATGTGCCATGCCCTTAGGACATAGAAAGATGATCACCAACCCACCCCTTAGACCCGAACCATCGAAAAAGTGTCAAAGTTGATGCACTCATATCGATTTTAGATCATACTTTTAGCATTATTTCTATTAACAGCGGAGTGTTAGTGTGCGCTCTTATTCTGCAAAATTAGTTCATTTTTATATGATCAAATAATCCTCGTGAAAAAGAAAAAAAACATCATCTACACGAAGGAAAATCATGTGGATGGAGAGAATAAACAAGAAACTAACCTAGCAGCCTCGTCTAAACCTCCCACGAGCAACACTAGGAATCCCAAAGAATTCTGACCTATTCGTTTTTCAACTGACTAATAACCTCTAACGCTTAGGAAAAATCTAGCTCAAACATGCAAAATATCATGAAAAAGGCGAGCTTCTTAAGTATCCTAGGTTCAGGGTTCATCTCAAAACGTTGCACCGGACAAGAGCCTGGGACAACTCTAACTTATGAAAACAAAAAACCAACTAAAAACTAAACTAAGAACTACGAAACAAAAGAGAAAATAAAAGAAAATGAAACGAAGTCACATGGAAAACATGAGCTGTTCCCCCTGACTTGAATTGAACGGCGTCCTCGACGTGAAGCTCCGATGGAGGGTAAGAGAAGTGAAGTCACGTTTGTAGTTTTTTCTTAAATAAATTGAGTCTTAAACTAAACAACTACGAAAAATAGAAAAAAAAAGTGTTGGGTTGCCTCCCAGAAAGCGCTTATTTAACGTCTTTAAGCTTGACGTCTCCATACGTCATGTGTTCACAACGGGTGGATCGAAAAGGGAATGGAGTTTCCACTTTTGATCGGTTGAGCGGCTTGGTAGAACTAAGTCATATGGTTGGAAGTCATAAGGTAGGATCTTGTTGTCCTGCCATCCCTTAGCGCAGTCGTCGTTTGCATTGCTGATCACTGTCATTGCTCCTCTCTTTGATGCACCATGCATGGGGTTCACTCGTTTGCTGCCCGAGGTTGGATAAATGATATTTGCATCAAAAAGTTTTATGGTCTCTTTTTCCATTACCTCTTTCAAGTTTGGGTGCAGCCTCCTTTGGCTTCGGCGGAAGGTTTGTGGCTGCCGTCCGTAGAAATTCCGTGCGTACATATTGAAGAGCTTACTCTCCTACGCTTCTTTAGGCGAGTGGTGGGCTTTCCCGTCTCATATATACTTAAGTTAGCTTTCATAACAAAAGATATGTTTTATTGCATTCAATGTACTCATACTGAAGAGAAGAAGAAAGAGGGTCGAGCTCAAGTCTAGATCTTTCTCCACTATAATATGTGTTTCTTGTGGAGTCTCCTCGTGTGGGTCTTCCTGTAGTGCCTCAATGGCACTCATGAATTTCGTGTACAGCTCGGCTTCCTCATCCGTGAGTCTTGCGTTCCTACAAACTTTCTTTAAACATCTCTCAAGAAGATCGAAAATACTTACCCGATCGAGCGTGTCATTCGCTAACTCGTCTAGTAAATCAACTCTAAGCATGATTTATTATAGGATGTTCCATTCATAGAGCTGGATAAGTTGAACTCTATCTTCTGATCTCCGACACGTAAGGAGAGCTTTCCTTGTTGTATGCCTATCATGGCACCTACAGTAGCTAAGAAAGGTCTACCAAGAATAATGGAACCCTAGCATCTTCGTTTATGTCAAGTACAACAAAATCAGTGGGAATGTAAAGATTACCTACCTTGGTGGGAATTTTTTCAACAATTCCCATCGGATATCTTACCGAACGATTTGTGAGTTGTAGAAACATCTTAGTAGGTTTGAGATCTCTGAAGTTCATCTGTTTGAATACTGAGTGTGACATGAGGCTCATGTTTTCTTTCAAATCGCACAAGGCTTTATTAATATCAACGTCTCCTATAGTGCATGGAATGGAGAAGCTTCCAGTATCCTTCAACTTTGGGGGCAACTTTTTTTTAAGAATGGCGATGTATTCCTCGGTGAGTGCTACCGTCTCACTCTCTTCGATACGCCTCTCGTTGGAAAGAACCTCCTTGAGGAGTTTTACGGAATTAGGCATTTTTGGAGGGCTTCCATGAATTGCATGTTGACGTTGAGATTTTTGAGGCCCTGTAGAAATCTGGCTAAGCTCTCTTCATTCTTGCTGTTCAGCAACCGTTGAGGAAACAGTATAGGAGGTTTGAACAATGGTGGAGCAACATATGGTTTTTCCAAATCTGGTTAAACTCCTTCATTAATCGCGATGATTATTTTTCCATTTTCCATGGACAATCCAGCAGCTTTCTCTTGCTCTTTGGAGGGCGGGTGCTCAATCACATCAGTGCTGTACAAGGTAATAGCATTCACATATTCTCTCGGGTTTAGATTGGGTTTTCCTGGAAGCAATCGGGATTCCAACAGCATGACGCAGCTTGATGTCCGACGAAGTTCTCTAAGATCTTTACATGCCTACTCAAGGATTCCATATGAGTTTTGAGCTCATTGATCGTTGTCCTAACATTCATATTGAATTTGGCTTGAGTCGATTGTTGTTGTCTTTGTTCCTAGATGAATTCATGCATCACCGCCTCAAGGCTTGATGAAGGAGCTTGAGGAGGTTGAGGAGCTTGCGTAATTTTCCGGCATTGCTGGAATTGCTAGTTACTTTGCTCTTACAGTTGTTGTGGTTTTTGCTGAAATCCCGAATACTTGATCGGTTGAGTCGTTCGGTATGAGAAGTTTGGGTGGTTCCTCAAATTCGGGTTGTAGGTGTTCCCGAATTCTGTGTTTCCTTACTGCTGGGCGTTGTTCATTTTTTCGATGTCTTCCTGCACCGTGCATTGATAGGCCACATGCTTCATATCTCCATAATTCACACAGTACGTAGCGTTTGCTGCATTGCCCGTTGCTTTGCTCTACCACATTGTGTGGTTCATGGCGAGGTTATCAATCAGCTCGTATGCCTACTCAACACTCCGATCCATAAATGATCCTCTAGCAGTGTTATCCAACGTCGTTCAGTGTTCGTCTAAAAATCCATTCTAAAAAGTTTGGATAACATACGACTGCTCAAGACCAGGGTGTGGACTCATTTATAGAAGATCCTTAAATCTCCCCCACGCTTTAAACAACATTTATCCATCTCTGCATCTAAATGTTGTGATTTCTCCACTCATCTGAATCATCTTGCTAGGAGGAAAGAATCGTGATAGGAATAATGTGCAAAGTTGGTCCCAAGTAGTTATTGAACCAGCGGGAAGGGATTGCAACCAAGTTTTTGCTCATCCACCAATTGAAAAGGGGAAGAGTCGTAACAAAATCACATCTTCCGAGACTCTGTGTATCTTGAACGTACCAGAATACTCTAGAAAGTCTCTGAGGTTTTCATGGGGATCCTCGTCATTTCCACCCATGAATTGCTTCTTATAAAGCATGTTGATCATTGTCGGCTTAATTTCAAACTGCTCTCTAGCAATAGTAGGCATTCGTATGGCGGTCTGAACGTTGTTCTTGTTTCGTACCACGTAATATCTAACGCGACGTAGTGGAGGAGCCTGTGGTCTCGCGGTTGAGGTGTGAGTTGTTGTTGCTTCAAAAGTCCCAAATTACCAATAGCTATTTGAGGTTGACCATGGCCGTTCAACATATCATTCTTATTATCCATCTCTTTTTTATCTGAAAGCTCTGCTTTCCTTTCTTCCTTGCCTTTTCCCAGTTGTCTGTAAGTTCACTCGATCTCGGGGTCGATTTGAAATAGGATCGAAGCACCTTGAGATCTTTTCATTCACCAAAAAATGACAAATAAACTGAATTAGGTAGAAAGAAACAAAAGACAACAAAACAAGAATGCCTCTATGATCGAATCTAGGACGTGTTGACAAATAGTCCCCGGCAACGGCGCGAAAAACTTGATGCATTCTAAGTTAAACAATATTAACCTAAACTACCCGCAAGTGCACGGCACGTGTGTAGTAGTCTAGGTGTCAATCCCAAAGGGACTACACAACACAAACTAAACTCAAATTAAGAGTTAAACTCAAATTAAGAACGAAATAACTAAAAACAATAAACTAACGAGTTCTTAACAGTGGAGAAATGTTTCTAGCATACGGTTTCACCGTAAGACCTCCGAAACCAACAATCTACCTATATAATCATGCATTCCCAATCAAGTTATCTAAGACGGACGATCCCAATATGATATCTACCCTCTCTCAAGGCATAGACACGTGATCTAGTCAAGTTATCCCCTACTTTCATGGTTGACACCTTAAACTAAATCCATAAGTTCTATGATTCATCCGATTAACCCTCAACCGCCACTACTCTACTTTCGTGACCTAGCCTTAGTTTTTCTAGGCCTGATCATTTGGGATTAGAATTCTCCTTTCGTTCCTTCTTCTAAGTCCCTAAAACATGCATCTACTTGGCCTTCGTAAGGCAATTAAACAAGCAGACAAAGAATAGATAAACGGAAATAAGAAATTGCATTCAAAGATAAATCAAAGTGGTCCTAGAATAGCCATGGCCTAATCCATTATCCTAGAACAAAATGACTACTCGCTCATGAGTTCGAAAACAAACAACAAAATCAAAATAGATAGTTTAAAGAACATAGAAAACCAAAACAAACCGAAGTCCTGATTCGATCTTCAATGCTCCTTGAATGTCTTCCCTACCAAGTGCTCACGAACCAGTTTTCTCTTTACCTCTCCCCTCGTGTCCTCATGCCAATACTGAATTCGACTTAGAGCTCTCCTCCATTCCCTTTCCTCTTTTCCTTCTTTCCTTTTCTCCCATTTTCCTCTTTAGTCGTTCACTTCCTTTTCTCCGATTTGCAGCAACTGCATTTTTACTTTTTCGTGTGTTTTCCATTCATCTTTGCATTAGTTTCTATTCTTGAGCAAGTGGGCACGTTTCCTTTCTATTTTTTAGCAATGTCATTCTCATTCATCTTCTCTAACAATGTTTCCTTTTTTTGTAGGCAACTAAGCACTTCCTTTTCCTCTTTGACCGACTTTCTTTTCTGGTTTTTTCCGGTGGCGAATGTGACCCGTGCGGGCTGGTGAGTGCACCGCGCGCGCTCCCTTGGTGCAGGTGGATCCGCGCGTGCTGAACTCCTCCCTGAGCCATGTTGCATTTGCTGGACCATATGACCCGCGTGGGCTAAGGTGAGTGCCCACGGGGGCTGTGTTGCCATTAAGGATCCGTACATGTTGGTTTTCACCCCGATGCATGCTCAATTTTCTGGAGGTTATGGCCCATGCGGGTTTGATGAATGCCCCGCGTGGGCTGTGTTGGAGCTGATGATTTGTGTCATTTCTCGTCCTGTTTGTTTCGTTATGATCCTCAATGCTAATACTTTGTCCTGTATACATTCTTTAGCCTCGAAATGAACCAAATACGCATTAAAACATGTAAGAACATGAAAACACGAAAACGAGTAAAACGGATTCAGAATCATACGTAAACATTGCATCTATCATCATAAACATCTCTAAAATCATGCGCGAAATACGTAAAAACGAGATGATCAACCAGAGGTTTCGAGAGATGTTTATTAGATAGATACGATGAAGTTCTAACAAGATAATGGTCATGGATATCTTTACGTATTCAAGGAATTCAAGCTCTTTTCTAGTGAATGACTCTCTCGATGCCTAAACCCACTATCTAGCATGCGTACTACCAATCTCATCATTGTGTAATCTCACCTACTAGATGCATTAAGATCGCTATCCTAATTCCTAAGTTCAATTAACCAACCGGCCAAGTTCTAAATTAATTGAGACTTCATATCATGGCTAAGTTCCAAAATCCAATTCATCTTCCAATGCAATTAGATTTTTATAAACATTCATTCAAGCTACCAACAAAAATAAAAGCATTACGAACAACCAATCAATCCGAAATGAACAAATATTATAACAAAGCATTAAGAACAAAACTTCATTACATATCGCAAAAGCTCTCTAACCCATGGCTATGGATCTACTCGGACATGGACTTAGAAAGCAAAATACGAAGATAACTATATTCAACATGGATAAATAATGAGATCCCTTCCTATTCTATTATTGATGTCTTCAACACCTCCTTCGCGATCCTGCTTCGTCGCCCTATCTCTATCCTTCTTTACGTTCTGCTCTCTCTCTACTCTCCCTCTGTTTTGCTGCATCTGCGTGTGTGTTTCTGTCCGAATGAGTCTCATGCCTTTGTCCCATTTCTTCTACTTTCCTTTTTCTTTTTTTCTTTTTCTTCTTCGTTCCCCTATGGTCGTGCTTTTCCATTACTGCAGTTGAGTTTCCATTTGTGTTTAAATCAACCGAAAATTTCATTTTCCTGATCTGCACATGCCTCATCGTGCCCGACCAGGCACAACAGTAAGCTCGGTCTGGCATATCCTCAAATTACAGCCCGGTCGGGCTTTACCTATGCCTAGGTCGTGCTGCACGTTCGGGTTTTATTTTTGTTTCATGACCCAATTGGGCTGGGAGTAGTGCTCGGTCGGGCACCTCAACTTCCTTGTGCGCCCAGTCATTGTTATGGGGTGAGATCGGTCGGGCACTCCATGTTCCTTATACGACCGGCCATTCTATGCATTGTGCTCGGCCGTGGAGGTTGTTGTCTTCTATGCCTATTCGTGCTATGTGTGGCAGTGTAGGACATTTGCTCGTGTTAATGTTCGATATCTTGATTTCTTGTAAATACATGAGAAAACGCTGAAAGAGGACTAGATGATGCTTAATGCTGGGTAAACCAACTACGAAAAAGAACTAAAACACTATAACAAAATAGATGTTATCACCTACTTTGACCACACTGTTAAGTTTTTTTAAACTTTGGCGAAAAGTTCGGCGGAAAGTTTTGTGAAAATAATATATTTACTGCGTCAAACTAATTTTTTGATGTATGGTGAAAATAATACATTTACCGTATCTCATGGGTCACATGGTCGCATATATAGATCAATAGATGTGAACTCGAAGAATTTATGGATTTTAGGATTAAACGACAAAACCAATCAAAATAATACATTTACAACGTCAAACTAATTAATGTCAATTTAGGGTCGCATGGGTTACTTGGTCGCATACATGGATCAATAGATTCGAACTCGACGAACTTATGGATTGATAAGGATTAAAAGATAAAAACCAAGCAAAATAATACATTTACAACGTCAAACTAATTAATGGCAATTGATGGTGGAATGGGTCGCTTGGTTGCATCTATGAATCAATAGATGCTAACTTGACGAATTTATGGATTTATAAGGATTAAAGGACAACAACAAATCAAAATAATAAGTTTACAATGTCAAACTAATTTATGTCAATTGAGGGTCGCATGGGTTGCTTAGTCGCATATATGGATCAATATATTTGAACTCGACGAATTTATGGTTATAAGGGTTAAAGGACAAAAACCAATCAAAATAATACATTTACAACATCAATCTAATTAATGCCAATTGAGGATCGCATGGGTCGCTTGGTTACATCTATGAATCAATAGATGCTAACTCGATGAATTTATGGATTTATAAGGATTAAAGGACAAAAGAAATCAAAATAATACATTTACAATGTCAATCAATGGTTAAAACGGATTTTGACCCATGTGTCCCAAGAAGTATAGAACGAATGCATGTGTTTCAAAACTTGCATTTTGAAAACAGTTTTTACGTAGAATAAAAATATAACGAAAGAAGGAATACAGTTGTGTATAATGTTTACTCAATCGGATAAATTTAAAATCTTTTAATAAACACATCACATTTATTATTGGTATATTCTAAACACGTTCAAATGCTTAAATTTATATTCTAAATGAAATGTATATCCTTCAAACTTGAAATATTCCTACAAAAATTATTATTTTAGAATATGAAAATTGGTCAAAATAATATCACTATATCATAAATACTTACAAATGCATTTAGGCTAAATTTAAAAATATTGATAATCCTTTGCCTCTTCTTCATCACATCTTCTCAAAAATAATATCAATATATCATAATTGTTTTGAGACTCGAAAATTTAAGGATGGAAATTGAAAATTCAAATTTAAAAAATTATTAAGGTGAATAAGATAAAAGTATTTGAAGTATTTATTTTCTCTGTTTCAACCTTTTATTTGTTTTGTTATTTTTACTATATTATTAAATCATAATGTAAATAATCTTAGGTTTTTTATATCTTAATACTTATTAAAACACATGACCAAGTAAACAGTGAATTTGGCCATGTGTCATGTTTCCATTCAATTGATCTCTTTTTTTATTTGTTGGCAATTTTTAAACCATCAGATCAAATTTTATTTTTTTTAAAGAAAAATCTATTTTTGACCGTTAGATCTACTTGAAAAATGTTTATTTTCTGACCATTGGATCTAATGTTTATTTTTAAATTGATATAATATTTGTTTCCATTGGTCTTCTTCGTTCAGTGGTCATCAATCCGTTCGATCTGGTGGCCTAGGCCGAGGCGGGCGCTGGGGCAAGGCGAGGCGGGCGCTGGGGCAAGGCGGGCGCTGGGTGAGGCGGATGCTGGGGTGAGGCTGCTGCTGAGGCGAGGCAGGTGCTGGAACGAGGCGGGGGGTGGGGGCTTGGGGGGGGCGGGCCCC
>CM071863.1:53533428-53548209 GCA_036759665.1 Gynandropsis gynandra
CTTCCGATCTAGAGAAAGAGGTGGAGAAAAACGGCAAAAGATAGAGAAGATAGAAAATTAGGGATTCATGTGTTAATTTATATTAATATTAATTTTTTATTGTTGTTGTGAATAACAGAAAATTAGTAAAAAAGGGTAAGAATAAGTATGAAGGCGTGGGAGTGCAGTGGGGGTTGAGGAGAAGCATCCCCGCGAGTGGATACCTTAGCCCGCATGGGCTCCATGTCTAACACTCTCAACACACCTCAGACTAATGCTCAATCCGAGCGGAAAACCATTCTCCAATCACCCCGCACGGGTGTGCACTTTAGCTCGTGCGGGCTCATTCCTCCAGCAAACACATCCCGACTCGGGCTCTTCACCAGCCCACGCGGATTCCCTTTTTCACGCCAGCCCGCGCGGGGCATTAACCAGCCCGCGCGGGTCGTGTTCGTCACCTCCATAAACCATAAAAAGAAAATCAGCAAAACAAGAAAAGGAAAGTGTTAATTGCGTAAACCAAAAGGAAGTACGGTCAAAGAGGAGGAATGGGAGCTATATGGCTGGAAAATAAAGTGGAAACGTTGACAATTACACCAAAATTGAAAAACAAGAGAAGGAAACACTCGGAAAAGGAAAACTCCAGTTGCTATAAGAAACATGAAATCCTAGCCGGTGGAGAGAAAGGAAAGGGAACGGCCAAAGAGGAAACAAGAGAGGAAAGGAAAGAGGAAAAATAGGGCTAAAAGGGGAGAGCTTCAGCAGCACAATTTGGACAGAAAATTAGAGAAGAAAACAGAGCACGCACGAGAGAATAGAGAGGGAGCAGCACGCTAGAAGGTTGGAGACGGGGTGACAAACACGAAACGTCGAGAAGCGATTGAAGACTACGATATTCAGATAGGGAGGAATCTCATTCTATTTCTATGTAATAAACATGATAATATCGTTTTGTTTTGTAATACTAGTAATATAAGTATAAACATTTTTTCGCCTTAATTTGTGAAAAATCATTATTTTCCCTTCAATAATATGGTTTCCTAATTATAGTTTGAAGTAATTCATATCATGATCTTAACTTTTGGGTAAATATTTCGCAAAGATTTATTCATACTCAATTTTAATTGTAACCAGTGGTTCAAAATTCATCTACACTTATTGCGATTAGAAAATAATTCTTCGTTTTGTTTTGATTATAGTTTAAAAAGCATAATCTGTATGAATTTAAGTATTCGATGGAATTTCAAGATATCAATTTCTATAATGTATTGTTAATTTTGTCAAACAACTCATTCTTAAGACACAATATCGCGCATTCTTGAAATGCTTTTTATATAATATTAGTGATTTTCTATATTTTAGTATATATAATGTGCAATTAATGAAATTTGATGGAAAATCTATTAGACATTAACTATGAATCGAATCAGTGATTTTTCCATCAATTAATTGCAAAACCCATTCGTGAAATTGCTCTGTTCGAGCTAAATTTTATTTTATAGCCTTTATTGATAGCCACATATTTTTACTTAGTCTTTCTAAGTGACAATATTTCAAAAATTTATGATGAGTTTATTGATACTCGAATAGTACCATATGTACTACCATTAGTGATAACTGGCAAAATTTGTTGAAATCACATCAAAAGACGAGAAATTTTCAACCAAATAGTTTTATACAAAGAAGTGGACACATTGAATTAATCATGTCTTTGATGGTTTATCTATTCCCTCAAAATAATGTTTATGTAATTGTAGCTTCAATAGAAATTATAAGTTTTGTTTGTTCGGTTAATTTCGTTAAGTGTGTTCCTAGTTTAATGAAATATCTACAATCTTTAATAATATGTATAGGTATTCGGAATCTAGAGTGTATAGTTCATCCTCTTTCTAATAAAAATAATGTGGTACCGCTTGAAACAATATCACCTGGGATCTGATTGTAGTACTACTTATGATTTTGACTTTAATGCAACTCTCAAAGACGGTTACTGTTAGAACACAATCGTATAAGATAGTCCTGTTAATGGATTGTTAGATCATAAATTCAATTACTATAAAAAGATGGATGTGATTGGAATGTTTTTATTTTTGATTTTGTGGTAAGATATACATCATGTTCTCTAATAATTGTTTCATAATAAGAAGATTACTTTACATATGAGGAACATAATACACATCCTACATGGTACCTTATTTTCTATTTGTTTCAAAAATCATATTTTTCCTCGACCTTTAAATATCACCTTCGACGGATCTTCGAAACACACATGTCCATCTTACATCTCTTTTATATCAACTTGTGGAATAAATTATTTATGTGTCTGATAACATCTATTTTGTTATTGTATTTTCATCTATTTTCATAGTTAGTTTCATCATTCAATTAGATTTTACCAAGCATTAAGCATCACTTAGTCCTCTTTCATCGTTTTCTCGTGTTTTGTAGTGAATGGAGATACTGGGACACAAACACGAGCGAATACCCCAAAACATGACAGTTCCACGTCAAAGGAGAAGCATGGACACCTTAGCCCGCACGGGCTCCATGTCCAGCACTCTCAGCACACCTCAGACTAATGCTCAACCCGAGCGGACAACCATTCTCCAATCACCCCGCGCGGGTGTGCACTTTAGCTCGTGCGGGCTCATTCCTCCAGCAAACACATCCCGACTCGGGCTCTTCACCAGCCCACGCGGATTCCCTTTTTCACGCCAGCCCGCGTGGGGCATTAACCAGCCCGTGCGGGTCGTGTTCGTCACCTCCATAAACCATAAAAGGAAAATCAGCAAAACAAGAAAAGGAAAGTGTTAGTTGCGTAAACCAAAAGGAAATACGGCAAAGAGGAGGAATGGGAGCTATATGGCTGGAAAATAAAGAGGAAACGTTGACAATTACACAAGAATTGAAAAACAAGAGAAGGAAACACTCGTAAAAGGAAAACTCCAGTTGCTATAGGAAACATGAAATCCTAGCCGGTGGAGAGAAAGGAAAGGGGATGGCCAAAGAGAAAACAAGAGAGGAAAGGAAAGAGGAAAAATAGGGCTAAAAGGGGAGAGCTTCAGCAGCACAATTCGGACAGAAAATTAGAGAAGAAAACAGAGCACACACGAGAGAATAGAGAGGGAGTAGCACGTTAGAAGGTTGGAGACGTGGTGACAAACACGAAACGTCGAGAAGCGATTGAAGACTACGGTATTAGGATAGGGAGGAATCTCATTCTATATCTATGTTTTCAGTAGTTTTCTTTCGCTTCTTTTTTTTGAAACCCATGTCTGAGTAGTTTAGTAGCTACGGATTAGAGTTTTGCCCATATGTAATGGAGTCTTATGCTTAATGCTTGGTTATGATGTTTGATCGTTTATGGATTGATTGGCTATTCTTAATACTTTTGTTCTTATTGACCATTTGAATGAATGATTATAAAAGTTTAGTTTCATTGGAAGATGAATTAAACTTTCGAACATAGCCATGATTTGAGGTTTTAATCGATTTAGAACCTTGACCGGTCGATCGATTGAACTTAAGAATTAGGATAGCGATCATAATGCATCTAGTAGGTGAGATTACGCAATTCGAAGATTGGTAGTACGCATGATAGATAGTGGGATTAGGCATCAAAAGAGTTATTCCCTTGGAAAGAGCTTGAATTCCCGAACACATGATAATATTCATAACCATGATCTTTGTTAGCACTTCATTGCATTCTCGTGCATCTCTCAAAACCTCTAGTGTTTAGTCTATTGAGTTTATCTCGTTAATTAGATAGTTTAGTTTCATTCGCATTCATTACACTTTTTGCTTTTTACTGTCTTATTCATTAGTTACTAGCTTTAGAGTTGCATCAATTTCTTGTGTTCGACCCTGGTATTATACAATCCGTATTCTTGCGGAAGCTTTACTGTATGTATTTTATTACTTGAGATTAACCACATCAAGTTTTTGGCGCCGTTGCCGGGAAATTGATTACGGCTTTAGAGTTAGGATACTTTTGGACTAGGGCATAGTCCTTTCCAGAGTCTTATTTTTTTTTAGTGTTTTTGCTTTATTCTCTTTTTTTCTTGAGTTAAATCTTTTAACCTCTCAGAACCTAACCGTTTCTTGTATTTTTATTGTGTGAGGTACTTTATCGCGCAAGATCGAAGAATGACAAATGGTAGAACGTCACATCCTAAACGCGCCATAAATTCCAGCCGCGTTAACCTATGGAACATACATGGCTCATAGGCATACACAACTCTTGTCTTGCATCGTTAGAAGGGATGCTCGCGGCGAGTTACAACCAGCATTCATTCAAATGCTCGGTAACGCAGCATTCATAGGATAACCCACCGAGTATCCAAGTCAGCATCTTACCGATTTCAAGATGTTTTACCAAACTACTAGAGCGGGAGAAGGAGTCTCGGATGAGGACATCATGCTCGCTGCCTTCCCATTCTTAGTGAAGGATAAAGCGCAGGACTGGTTATATTCTCTACCAGCAAACTCTATACGATCATGGGGCAACTAGAGAAAAGGTTCATAATGTGATTCTTCCCTCAGAGTAAAGCTCAGCTCGCCAAGAATCAAATCAACACATTCGTCCAAGGAGAAATTGAGAGTTTATACAAAGCATGGGAAAGCTTCAAAGGCTATCAATGCCTTTACCCACATCACGGCATGGATCAGGGTTATCTTATACATAATTTTCTGCTAGGATTCATGGATAACACGAGGATTTTGGTCATAGCCGCCACTGGAGGTTCCTTGAGTAACCTCACGTTTCCACATATTGAGGACCTAATTGATCGTATGGCTGATGAAGGCAGCAGCGCCGCAGGAGAATATAGTCGCAACGCTCCAGCAAGGGTGGCTAACTTGAACGACATGTATGCTTTATACGCTGGTCTAGCCGAGGTGAAAGACCAAGTCGCATGGATGTACAATCTCATATCTGAGTCGTGTCATCCTCAATATTCATAGCAATTAGAGAATCAAGGAGTCCAAGGGTATGAAGAAGTAAACTACGTGAGCAACAATCAGCCCTTGGGAAACACGTATAATCCCGGATGGAGACATCACCCAAACTTCTCCTACAAGAATTCCGATGGTTCATTGAATGGACAACAACTATCGGGAAACTTTCAGCCACGAGCGATGCAAAGAAATCAGAACTATCAGCCACGTGCGCCTCAACCACAACAAACCCAATCTGAGGCACCCCCAACATCAACACCATGTTCACCTGTCTCCTCCAATTCCAAGAAAATCAAATCAACTTGTTGATGGAAGTGCAACAAAATAAGAGTAATATAATGAGGGAACAAGAGAGAACCAAGAAGCAGATAGAGGGCTTTCAAACTCACCTTAGACACGTGGAGAAGCAAGTTGCACAACTTGCACAAGAGGCAGCACGTCCACAAGGAGTTCTATAGCGAAGGCCAGAAGTGAATCACCATGAAGACGTCAATGCCATATATATACGGAGTGTATTTCGGTGGATCCGCTCGCTCCTTTGATGTTTTAAAGGAGTGAAGCACCTTGTACAGGAGTGGATAAGGGCAGCAACGATGAAGAGCATAAGAAGAAAACCGAGGAGGAAAAAGAGCCAAAATACATAAAACCCGAACCAAGACCGCCTCCTCTGCCATTCCCACAACGTCAACCTATGAAACTATTGGATCAGGCAAATCCCTCGACATTTGAAAAAGGTAAAACTTCTAGTACATCAATGAAAAAACGTAGTAACGTCGAAGAGCACATAAAGAAACCGGAAGAGGAGGAAGCGCCGAAATAGGTAAAACCCAATCCAAGACCGCCTCCTTTGCCGTTTCCCCAACGTCAATGAAAAAAGAACGAGGATGCTCAATTTGCCAAGTTCGTTGAGATGTTGAAGAAGATGCATATTACAATTTAATTCCACGAAGCATTCAAGAAGATGCCTTCATACGCTAAGTTCTTGAAGGAGGTGCTTGCGAACAAACGAGACGTGGAGATGGAAACCGTCATGGTGACTAATTCGATGCTGCAGCCAAACCTACCCAAGCATATGCCCGATTCTGGTATATTCGTGATTCCTTATAAAATAGGTGATTATGAAATTAACCATGCACTAATTGATGTCAGAGCAAGTGTGAGCGTGCTACCATTTTCGTTGTACGATCTGGATCTTAAACCTACAGGAATGGCGCTCACCATGGCTGATTGAAGTGTTAGAATACAGAAGGGCATACTGGAAGACGTGCCATTACAAGCTGGGAAGTTCTTCGTCCGAGTCGATTTCGTCGTCTTGGATATGGAGGAGGACAATAAAATCCCGATTATTCTCGGTAGGCCTTTTCTCAATACGGCAAAAACGATCATACATTGTGTTGATGTTAAACTCACGCTTCAATTCGGAGATGAAGAAGTGGAGTTCAATTCTATCGATACACTCAAGAAGCCTTGTATGGTGGATTCGGTACTCCACATCGACATCATAGAGAAACTAGCCAACAATGTCTTTGAAGAGTTCGGAAATATGGATTCCTTTGAGATGGATATCATAGCAGCCGAGAAAGAAGTGTATAAGGACCCAAACAACGCAAATTACTATACTAAGCGGCTGGACGAAGAAAATACAAAGGAGACCCCGAACACCGAGCTAGATATACTCCGAGCAGATTTCTGTGGTATCCGAGTACAACAGTTGGTAACCAAGAAAAAGGTGAAATTTCGGACAATCCTTATCAAGAGGAGTGCTCATCTCACAAACACATAAGCACATCTCAAGTGGACATAAATTCAGGTCACGAAAGTGTCCTAAATCAGTGCGCAAACCTCCGCGCGGCAAAGGCAATTCCAGTGCATGTCAAGCAGCATGCAGCATGTGTTAAAGCACTCTCGAGATGCCTAACAGCCACGCCAAACGTGCAGCACCTAATCGTGGCATCAATTAGGCATCCAAGGTTAAGATGAGCCTTCACCACAAGATCTCACGCACCAACAAATTTTGGAAACGTCGAAGGAAACGAAAGATGAACGCCTAACCGATTTTATGGAGTGCATAACCGGACTTATGGATAGCTCAACCAAATTATTTGGACAGCACGATCTAGCCCCCAATGTAGGGAACAACATAACCGAGCTTAGGGAGGACATGACTGATCGTGCAAGTAATCCAACTGATCCACGAGCTACCCTCTATCCAGCACACTATGCACGCGAGACGCTACGTACACGACGATGTCGAGGATGTCCACCTAATGAGTAGCATGTTTTGGTCAGGCTCATGGCTTTAGACAAGCGCGTTTTGGTAGGCAAACTGAGTCCAATATCCTTTTAATATTTTCGTTTTAATTTTTAGAATTCGACTCTTATTCTTTTTACAAGCATGTATATACCAATAATCCCGATGTATCGTAATATCTCCTCCGGGTTGTGTGACTTTTGTTACAGGTTTTCCATTTTGACAACATCCACAACATAAGGAAAGATGCATACGCCCAGCTGCATCAATTCGAGAAAGCAAGCATGCATCAGGTGCACACGTTCCTATATATCTTAATTTTCCTCGAGTTTTTTGCATGTTAGTCCTTCTCCTAGGTTTTGAAAACCGGGACGGTGTTCCGTTCAAGTATGGGGGTGTACTCTTTGAGTGTCATGACTGTGATTAGGATTTAGATGCTGAGTTATTCGTTTTATTTTTGCTTTTACGTTAGTTTTGTTAGCATTAGACAGACGTATATCTAGTACGAAAATTTTGAACTTTAGTCACCTCTGTGCAACTTTTTCCAATCGGGAACAAAAGTCTAGGTTTGCTGAAACATACCTTTAGATATCGATTAGTTAGTGGTCGTGCATGAATCCATAGTCTATAGTTGTATTCCATCCATAATTTTTAATCCCAAGCACTTATATCTCCGAGCATACCTTTCATTCTTTGTTTTATTTCGATCTCTTTATTTCCACGCACTTACACTCCGTTGTCAATAGAATAAATTCATTAACTATTTCAGCCTTACATTGACATGAGTGCATCAATATTGATAGTTCGGGTCTAAGTGGTTGGTCGAGGTTGTTTTTCTACATCCTAAGGGTTAGAGTCAAAGCGTATTCATAATAGTTCAATCAAAAAATAAAAAAAAAATCGCAATGACGCAACCTCTTCACTCCGCTAAGGTTACAAGCCCTTATGATTGTGCCAATCGGCAACCTAGGTATATGTAGAAGGCTGTCCTCTTCAACTCCGACGTCCTAGAATCCGAGTGCGAATTTCCAAAAAGAAATATGGTTAGAGAGGAGGAATGGGAGCTACATGGCTGGAAAATAAAGAGGAAACATTTACAATTACACAAGAAAGGAAAAAACAAGAGATGGAAACACTCGGAAAAGGAAAACTGCAGTTGCTGTAAGAAACATGAAATTCCAGCTGCTGGAGAGAAGGAAAGGGGATGGCCAAAGAGGAAACAAGAGAGGAAAGGAAAGATGAAAAAGAGGGCTAAGAGGGGAGAGCTTCAGAAGCACAATTCGAACAGAAAATTAGAGAAGAAAACAGAGCACGCACGAGGGAATAGAGAGGGAGCAGCATGCCAGAAGATTGGAGACGAGGTGACGAACTCAGAACGTCGAGGAGCTGTTGAAGACTACGATATTAGGATAGCAAGGAATCTCATTCTATATCTATTTTTTTCAATAGTTTTCTTTTATTTCTTGTTTTTGAAACCCATGTCTGAGTAGTTTAGTAGCTACGGGTTAGAGTTTAGCCGATATGTAATGGATTCTTATGCTTAATGCTTGGTTATGATGTTTGATCGTTTATGGATTGATTGGGTGTTCTTAACGCTTTTGTTCTTATTGACCGTTTGAATGAATTTTTAGAAAATTTTAGTCGCATTGGAAGATGAATTAAACTTTCGAACATAGCCATGATTTGAGGTCTTAATCGATTTAGAACCTTGACCCGTCGATCGATTGAACTTAGGAATTAGGATAGGGCTCATAATGCATCTAGTAGGTTAGATTACGCAATTGGAAGATTGATAGTACGTATGCTAGATAGCGGGATTAGGCATCAAAAGCGTCATTCCCTAGAAAAGACCTTGAATTCCCCGAATACATGATGATATTGATAACCATGATCTTTGTTAGCACTTCATTGCATTATCGTGCATCTCTCAAAACCTCTAGTGTTTAGTCTACTGAGTTTATCTCGTTAATTGGATAGTTTAGTTTCATTTGCATTCTACAGACTTATTGATTTTTATCATCTTATTCATTAGTTACTAGCTTTAGAGTTGCATCAATTTTTTGTGTTCAACCCTGGTAGTATACGATCTGTATTCTTGCGGAAGCGTCAATGTAGGTATTTTATTACTTGATATTAACCACATCAGTGTCTTTATTCCGGATCAAAATGATGTACAATAGATTGAAAATAGAAACGAATTTTTTGATTACTCATTCAAAATAAAGATATAATTGAAGTTCATTCACTCATTCATTCATCATGATCACAGAATTTAAATGGATTCATTAATTTCTTTACAGATTTAGAGCAATCTGATCTTAAAAATATGATATGGGAGATCATATTGATAGTTCCCATCACATCATATGTTGAAAGGATTGCTTAGTTTTTTCTGCTTGCATGTCTCTCATAAAACTAGTCTCTTTGGTTCGAGGTTAGTTCCAACCATTTATATTATAAGATTGATAATTATCATAGCCGATGGTTGTTATGAAATGAATCATAGTTTGTTATTCAAAGACCAAAATATTTATAGTAGAAGTTTTTTAGATTTTTGAATATATTTGAAGGATCGATATAGACACAAGCATATATAATTGGTGTTAATATTTACAATGAGAATTTCTTAGTTATTCTTTGGAGTTTTTGTAATAAAGTCCAATGAAATTTACTTTAGATTAGTCCCCATTACTCAAATCAAACATTATAAGATAGATAAAAATTGTAGTTGTGAATGTGAAATAAAGCACTTATCTAAATGAGAAGAAAAAGTATTACGAAGTAATAAAACATTTATTTGTATATGCATTAATGGTATTTCAAGAGATTATACATGTTTTTGGAATATTTTAACATAGTTGAGTAATAAAAGATGGAAGAGATCTCGTATTCATTTTCCATCCTTGTCGAGAGACAGGGCTATTGGTGTTGGTGGTTTGCATAAAGGATGTGTAGGACCACATTTTGCAATAATTCCACGTTTCAATGCTGAATTAGTTGTTATCTTCGCTTCTATGTTGCTCCCTAATAAACAATACACCAACATTACCATAAACATAATATTCTTGGTGTTCCTTACAAAATCCATCACTACTTATATATTTGTATATATATAGTTCAAATAAATACTTCTAAAATTTGAACTTGTAGGTATGAAATAAAACACTTAACTAACTTTGAATAAATCGTATTACGAAGTAATAACACATTTATTTTATTTGCATATGCATTAATGGCATTTCTAGAGATTGCACATGTTTTTATAATATTTTAAAAGACTCGGTAATCAAAGGATGAAGAGATCTCATACTCATTTCCCATCCTTGTCGAGAGGTGGGGCGTATTGGTGTAGGTGGTTTGCACAAAGGATGTGTAGGACCACAGTTTGGAATACTTCCACGTTTCAACGTTGAATCAATTGTTATCTTCTCTTCTACGTTGCTTCCTAATAGACAATACACCAATATTATCATAAACATATTATTCATGATCTTTCTTACATCATCCATCACTACTTATATGTGTATATATAGTTCAAATAAATATGTCTAAAAATTATAGGTGTGGATATGAAATAAGACACTTAACTAAAAGAGAATAAAAATGTACTACGTTGTAAGAAACACATTTATTTTCTTTGCATATGTATTAATGGAGTTTCAAGAGATTATGCATGTTTTTTTAATATTTTAAAAGTGTGTATTTATCAAAGATGAAAGATATCTCGTACTCATTTCCCGTCCTTTTTTAGAGGTATGCGTATTGGTGTTGGTGGTTTGCATAGAGGATGTGTAGGGCCACATTTTGGAATACTTCCACGTTTCAGCGCTGAATCACTTGTTATCTTTTTTTCTATGTTGCTCCCTAATATACAATACACCAATATTACCATAAACATAATATTCATGGTCTTTCTTACATCATCCATCACTACTCAAATATGTGTGTATATATAGTTCAAATACATATGTCTAACAATTGTAGTTGTTGATATCAAATACAATACTTAACTAAATAAGAATAAAAAGAAGTACAAAGTAATAACACATTTATTTTATTTACATTTGCATTAATGGTATTTTCATAGACTATATATGTTTTTACAATATTTTAAAAGATTCGTGTAGTAAAAGGTAGAAGATATCTCGTACTCATTTTCCATCCTTGTCAAGAGGCGGGGCGTATTGGTGCTGGTGGTTTGCATAGAGGATGTGTAAGACCACAGTTTGGAATACTTCCACGTTTCAACGCTGAATCACTTGTTATCTTTGCTTCTATGTTGCTCCCTAATAGAATATATAGCAACATTACCATAAACATAATATTTATGATCTTTCTTACATCATCCATCACTACTTATATTTGTGTATATATAGTTCAAATAATTATGTGTTCAGTTTATATTTTGTTGTATATAAGTTTGGGAATGATATAAGTTTGGGAATGATATAATCCTAAACGACAACATTTGAGATGAAGAGACATATGACTGAGATTCTAAGTGGAAGAATCTAAGGGCTCAATAGGAAGATTCGAGAAATAGCGAAGAACAACTCAAAGGTTGATAGACAATAATTAATAGAAAGTAAAGCTTCAAGCAAAGAAGGTTAAGAAAAAGAGTACATACTTAGCAGTGAACGAGATGTCTTCGTCAAACATGAAGACAAAATAAGCAGTACACAAAGCGAGAGATTTCATTGAATCTGCTGCATCAATACAATAAAAAAACTTGAGAAGAAGCTCAAATCAAATATGTTTAACTAAAATTTAGGTCAGGTTTTTCGTCACTCTCCAAAAACATGGAGACAACTCAATTCCCAAAACCAAAAAAGGATTAAAAAATAATCATATAGGATTGGAGAGAAGTTTTGGAGATGGCTACACATAACTCGTATTTGGCTAAAAGGCAAAAAGAGACAAGGAACTGGATAACGTTTGCACGGAAATGAACAAAGGGAAAAAGTTACTTGAGGAACAAAAAGATGAGGAAGCAAAAGCTGTAAAATGCATGGAGATGATGAAGAGATGGGCCACCTAAAATCAAAGAAGAAATAGTAATTTAGAAGCCAACAATCAATAATAAATCAGAAGGAAAAAGTCTTAACAAAACATTATATCAAAAATGGAAAACGAAAAATATGTAAAGAAATATCAAACAAAAATATATCTTCCAAAGTTAGAATCTAGACGAAACAAAGTATAAAGACATATTAAAAAAATTTTAAAAAAAGAAGAAAATGATCTAGACTTGGTAACTATAGTCTAGTAAGTATTGAAAAAGATATAAAACCATGTTTCGAAAACACACAACTCTTTTTTTATTTTCCGGTACACTAATTCTCAGCTACATTTATTGAAAAAGGTTTTCTCTTTTCTCATTTAAGTTTGTACAAATATTTATCTAGGAGACATGTAGGAGCCATATGGTGCATAAGATGTCATATGGTGCTTATGTTTGTAAAAACCAACAGAGACAAGACACAAGATGGTGTGACTGTTAAATTCAATAAACACATGCTACTGCACATTAGGAGTACATCTTCTAGGCAAACACTATTATCATTTTTGTGGGTGTGGAAAATTTCAAAATGAAATTTAAGCATGGAAAAGTCATTTCTTTACTTAAAGGAAAAACAATCTATACAATGATAAAAACAATGCTAAGTGCTACCTTGTCTAAATCTCAATGGTTTTGGATTGCATTATTTTTACCAATTGTGTGACCTCTTTATAAGAGTATTTATGGGTATTTGGTGTCATCACCAACCTTAACATGACATGAAATCTTTGCAAATGATCCCAAATTGAAGTTATTCACAAGGTAACTAAGAGTATTTATGGGTGGTCTCCAATGTGGGGAAACCATTTTTTGTTTGGTTTGATTAAACTAATTCTAGTTAATTGATATCATTTTTCAATAAGAATAATGACATCCATTTGATAAAGTATTCTTGGTTATTATATAATAAAATACTATTATTTGTAAAAAAGATAGAGATACATTTTCATTTCTGAGAATAGAGAAGGAGAGAAGAAAACATAATATTTATAATTTTGACCAAATGAAGGATCAAGTGGTTATTCATTGTTTGATCAAAATGAAAATCTAAAAATAGTTCAGACATTCTTGAATATCAATTCTATACAATGTAAATTTGATTTCAATGGCTAGGTTTGGAGTAACCAATGTTTCAATAAAAGTTTTCATACCTATGTTGTAGAGAATGAATTAAAATTTTGCATGTCTAACTCATGATTTTATCAGATGGTTGATTACTTTAACGATTTTTGGCCATTTCACAATAACTACACATAATTCAAATTTTATTATAACTCTGGTCAAAGTGTATAGAAAACAGATTTTAAAATGTTCATTGTTCCAATATTTAAATATTAATGGTTAATATTCCAAAATATGAAAAGATATCAAATTATATTTATTTTTTAAAAATAACTAAATTTGATTTTTTTTTTTGTAAATAAGCTTTACATGCATTTTCAAAGACATGAAGAAAATAAGTCATTCTATAAACACTTAGTTTACAATTCATTTCATAACTTATCTAAGAGTAAAAAAAATATATAATATTTTTATGTATTTATTTATAATAATTTCACGATAATACATTAACTATCATGCTATTTCTAGAAAATATATGAAATTTTGAAATTATTTTCAGGTTAAGTCACAATCACAAATAAATATTTGAAAAAAAAATAATTCATTTATTTATTAATTTGATTTTTTTATGTTACCCTTAGATTGTATGATTACCAATATTCAATTCTCCTGTTAAAAATGGAAAATTACATCAGTAGTAATTTGCAAAATAATATACGTTTTGTATTTATAAAAAAATTTGTGTACAATTGTTATATATTTTATATTTTTTTGTTTAAGAATATAATAAAACCTTATTGATACGGTTCAATTTGCAAGAAAATTTGTAAAAGCAGTTTTTACGAAGAATAAAATTGTCACAGAAAAAAGAATAGAATAGCGAATATTTTTTTCTCAATTCGATAAATTCAAAATCTCTTAATAAAGACATCACAGTTATTATTGTTATATTCTAAATAGAGTCAAATCCTTAAATTCATATTCTAAATTAAATGTATATACTTCAAACTTGAAATATTCCGACAAAAAATTAATTAATTTAGCATATAAAAATTGGTCAAAATAATATCTCTATATAATAAATGCTTACATGTCTATTTAATTTAGGGGAGAATATCAAGAATGCCCCCTTAGGGCTAAAACACTTCAAGACTACCTAAATCTGACTGATAAAAAAAAATTGGAGAAAAGACATATGTACCCTTAATGAAAAACACATACAAAGGAGGGAAAAACAAATATGAGAAGAGGGAAAACGAAAATTGAGAGGAGGGAAACAAAGTAGAGAGCTATTTCCTTTCATTTTCGAGTGTTTCCCTTCTATTTTCGAACGATTTCCTTCAATTTTTGAGTGATTTCTTTCCATTCTCGAGTGATTTCCTTCTATTTTGAGCGGTTTGCAGCAATTTTCGAGTGATTTCGAACAATGTTTCAGTCATTTTCAGTGATTTCCAGCGTTTTTAGCGATTTTCCG
>CM071863.1:53548376-53574810 GCA_036759665.1 Gynandropsis gynandra
GACGGGGTCGGCTGGGTCGCGGGGTCGCAGGGTCGGATTGGGTCGGTGGGTCGGACTGGGTCGCTGGGTCGCAGAGTCACAGGGTCGTACTGGGTCACTGGGTCGCAGGGTCAAACTGGGTCAAACTGGGTAGAAAGGTCGCAGGGGTATTTTGGGCATTTTGGCATTTGTGAGGGTATTTTTGAAGCAAATTTTTTTTTTTTTTTCGGAAAGGGTATTTTTGAAGTCTTTTAGCCCTATAGGGATATTTTTGATAATGCCCCTCTATTTAGACTAAAATTAAAAAAGGATTAAAATTCTTTGGCTCTTCATTATCACATCTTCTCTAATCCTTTGGCTCTTCATTCAATTATTATTTTGTTTTGAGGCTCAAAAATTTTAAGGATCGAAATTGAAAATGCAAATTTACAAAACATATTAAGATTAAGATAAAGGTATCTTAAGTTTTTATGTTCTTCGTTTTAATCTTTTGTTTATTTTGTTATTTTTAACGTAATATTCAATCATAGTGTAAAGAATGTTAGTTTTTTATATTTTATCTAAAGTAGTAAATTTTAAGGATGTCTATCATACGTTGTAAGTTAATGATGGTTAAAGAATGGGTGGATCCAAATTTTGAACATGCTTAGCTTATTTAGATTTTTTTATAATTTTTTTCTTTAATGTCTACTCTATATATACTAGATTATACCTATGCTCTATGCAGATAATTCAGCATAAGAACATAGTAAAATACATGAATGATTAATATAGTAAAGACTAATATATTTATTATACATCTTAATAGATACATCAAAAACTGTATACTACATAAACATACACACTTTATGAAATATTTCTATGTGTTGTAATTATTATCACCATCTAGGATTAATATCTTTAGCCCGTCCTTGGTTTTTACTTTTAATACAACAGTCTAAATTATGGTGTATATATTTTTCGGAATTTCAATTGAAATAATATGAGCAACATATTTTGTTTTGGTGGAAATTTCGATGATCATATTAGAAGAATAATATATGAACATGTAAAAAGCCATATTTTTTTGGAATTCATATCAATACAAAAAACCACGACATTTGCAACAAACGGAGCAACGGATCCATCCATTGATGAAAAAAGCCAACGGATTGCAATTGATACCCGAGAACTTCCAACGGGTCGCCATCTGTTACAATTCATCACAACTTTAACGAACGGTGAACGAATCACTTACGTTGCTCCCGTCCATTGGAACGCTGTTAGAAAACCACAAAAGAACATCCAACGGATATCCGTTGCAAACTATAACAGATGTCCGGTGGAAAGTGTAACGGATGCCCGTTGAAGTTGTTAATTTCGAGGATTTCTGGTGGAATAATTTCACATGAACTTGCAACGAAGATCCGTTGAGGTTTCCAACGGATATTTGTTGCAAATAATACTATTTAATGGCAACTATCAAGGTTTTAGCATCAAACCATCAATAACAAATATATTTTCAACAAAATATCGTCTTCTTCAAATAGAGATACATAGATCGAGAGAGTGGATGTATAGAAGAAAATATCCTAAAACCGAAGAGATTGCACAAGAATTCTTGTACGGCTTGGAGCAATTCGTGAGTTTTGCATTGATGCAACCTTTGTGTCAAGAAAGCGGGAAAATGTTATGTCCATGCAAAAGATGCAAAAACATGAAGTATCGAAGTCAAGAAATTGTTTGTAAACATCTTTACAAGGTGGATTTGTCGAAAATTGCAGCGTTAGAGATATTGTGCAAGAAGCGCGAGTAGAAAGAAATGAATAAGTTATTTTTGAAGCATCAACGACCAAACCATATATGGAAATGATGTCAGATGTTTTTCTTAGAGTTATTCATGAACAAACGCATGAAAAGATGTCGAACATCGATGCACGCTGATTCTTCCACCTATTATATTCTACAAAACAACCTATATATGAAGGTTTTCGTGAAGGTCAGTCCCGCTTATCTTTATCTTCAAGATTGATGAGTATAAAAACATACTACAATGTTGTTGAAAATTGCATGGATTCATTTTGCAAAACCTTTACAGGAAAATAATCAATCTCCCGAGACATACTACGAAAAAAAGAATGTTTTTAAAAGCTTTGGTAATACCACATGAGAAAATTGATGTTTGTAGAAACAACTGCATGTTGTTTTGGGAAATGATAAAGACTTGTTGGAATGCAAGTTTTGCGGTGCAAGCAGATTTTAACCAAAAAGCCATCTTGAATTAAATATGTACCATACAAAAAAATTATATATGCCTATAGTAAACAGGTTGAGAAGGTTATATGAATCGAAAAAACTGATGCGGCAATGAGATGGCATGCAGAACACTCGGCGGGTGAAGGTGTAATGCAACATCCATCAGATGGTAAGGCTTGGAAAGATTTCAATGAAATATTTCCTGAGTTCGCGTAAGAAATGAGAAATGTTTATCTTTGCCTGTGCACAGATGATTTTAGTCCATATGGACAATCAGGAAGTCAATATTCTCTATGGCCGATGATTTTGTCTTCGTATAATTTGCCTCCTCATATGTGTTTGAAAAGAGAGGTAATGTTTCTGACATTGCTGATTCAAGGACCAAAAAATCCGAAAAACGTTTCGAAGGAATTCTTGCTTATGATGTTAGTACGAAGCAAAATTTTACATTCAAAGCGGTCTTGTTGTGGCCAATTAGCGAATTTTCTACCTATTGAATGTTATCTGGATGGAGCACGCACGGGAGATTAGCGTGTCCATATTGTATGGAGGATACAATTCATTTCGACTAGTACATGGTAAGAAAACATGTTTGTTTGATTGTCATAGAAGATTTCTACCTCGTGGACATGCTTTTTAGAAAGATAAAAAAAAATATCGAAGAAACGTGGTACAAAAACAAGGAGGACCATGCATGCAAACCGGAACACAAATCCTTAAATTGAACACAATGGGCAATTGACAAGAATCGGTAAAATGTGGTGGAGATCCTGGGCATCGTAAACCAAAATGACAAGGTGAATGGCATAACTGGTATAAATGTATTATCTTTTAGGAACTACAATATTGAAAATCATTGAAACGTCGAAGAGAGGAGTGGTGGGCCATAGTTAAGATCAAGCCACGAGGAATTATAAGCTTAGATGAAAAAGAAGATCCGTTGCAACCCGATCTTCCGCATCTGATTCGTTTAATTGATACAGATAATCGCGAGGATATTCTTGCAAGAACTGATATAGACGGAGAATTCATACGCAATTATGAAGACGTTGAACCGGAAGATGCAGAAGATGAAAATAGCAATGAATTCAATGAACAGTCGAAGGAAGACTCGTCAATCGAAGAATCTACAGAAAAAGAAATGTAAATACAATAATGTATAATGTAAATGATGTATAAATACAATCGAAGAATCGCCGATCGAATAATCAAAATATAAATACAATCAAAGAATATATAAATGATGTGTAATGTTTTTAAAAACTTCATATGATCTAATACCAACGGGTACCCGTTGGAAATTGTAAGGGATGTCCGTTTGGAACACGAAATCGACTTCGAAAATTAGAAAAACTTTCTAAGATTTCCATAACATTAACATGCATCCGTTGGTAAGTTTTAAGGGATGGCCATTACAGTATTTCTAACGAGCATCTGTTACAAGCCATTAATGGGTAATCGTTAAAAACATTGTAATGGGCATCTGTTAATACTGCTAACGGACATCCGTTACAAATTACTAACGAATGCCTGTTAAAACCGTTACAATTTACAGCGGATGCCAGTTGCAAAGTGTCATCATGCCTACCTAGGTTATGATTATTTCTAACGAGCGTCCATTGAAAATTGTAATGGATGCTTGTTACTCTGGGAGAAGAACAGCCATTTTGGCGTTCGTTGCCTCGCGAACATGCATTTGTGTCACTTAATTGCGTCCGTTGAGTTGATGTCTTTTCTAACAGGCATCCGTTGCAATTTCCAACGGATGCCCATTGGAAATTTCTGCATATATATCATTGAACAGTTTCATTTTCAACACAAACCGAAACTTCAAATCCTCTCAACACTTCGTCTCACACACTACAATCACATTCATAAACACTAAACATAAAATAAGGGCCAGGCGATTCATAGGTTCGGGAGGTATGTTGGCAGGTTCAGTGGGAGCCCCTCCCCCTTCCACCGCACCATATCGGCCTGCTTCACTAATATCGGCACCACCGATATTTGATGAATATGAAAATAGGGTGGATATCGACTCCTTAATCGATAATTTTGATGGGCGTCTCACCCTTGCAATTATCGATCATGATCGTCCTCTCGGGACGCTATGGTAAAACTTCAAATTATGCATTTATATTGTTGTAAATTATAAATTTTATCTAAATATTTAATTTTCATTTGCAGGTTGGATTTGGATGATGTTCTAAAATATACGAACAACAGCATCATCCAAGGGTCCTTACAGGATCAACTCTATTATTCGTGGCATGTCACACCAGAAGTTATACGCCGCCGATGGTGGTGTACTTTCATCGTAAGTTTCTGTATTATAAATTTTTATTTAAATTTATTAATTATATATGTTCTAAACTAATTTATTATAATTTATTTTGCAGTGTTCATACAGATAGCGGAAAAAGGATACGTCGCGCATCTACACGGCTTGGATGCGCGACATGAAAGCTCGCATGCGCTTGATAATCAACAACACCAAGCGCAACTACTACACCAAGAATCGCAAACCGACATGGGCAACGGACGAGGTCTTCAATCAACTTGTCCAACATTGGGAGTCTGAGGACTTCAAGGCCAAGAGCGAGAAGGCCAACAAATGTTGATACGACGAGAAGGTTCCCGGAGATGATCTGTATTGCCATACTTCAGGATCAAAATCATTCTCGAAGAGAAGGTAAGAATTGGTAAATTTCTTATAGTTATTATTTAATTTTGTTTTTACAATATTTATATAATTTTATTTATGGTATATAACAGATGCAACGAATAGGAAGAGAACCGACTCTTCTTGAGCCGCTAGTAGGAACCCACGCCAAGAAAAAACCTGTCGTCGGGGATGAGAGCGACGAACCTAAACTCATTGACCCTCGAGCGGAAAGGAGCGTGAAAGCTGTGACGAATAAAATTTATTTTGAGGTAAACATTTCTTATTTATAGTTTTATTAGTAACTAAAAATATTTTCTAACAATTCTAACTCTAACTTTGTTTATTTTGTAGTTGGTTAGACCGTATAAGGGCATCTATATGGTCTCGGTGCACTATAAAAGGATATCGTCGAGGACGCCACGACAATACCTCTCGTGGTCCAAGAGAGCTACACGTAACAACGGCGAATCGAAGATCTCGAAAAACAACTTTGAGAAACTCGAGCATAGATGCGGCACATGGAGAGCATCATAGAATTGCTATCCAGTTGGGCGGGAGAAACAACGTCGCGTCAACAACCAGTTATCGATTCAGATGCAACGCCTTCACGAGGTACTAGTTACCACGGGGATGACATCGGCCCCATAAATTTAGATGAATGTAATGGAATTAGGTTTTAATTTTTTTTAAGAACTTTTAATATATTAATTAAGGTTATTTGAAATTTTTTAAAATTTTTAAACGTTTTTTTATTTTTTTTACATAATCGCCAATTTGCAACGGGGATAAAATCGGCCCCTTACATTTTGCAACAGGCATTCGTTGGAATCCAAATTACCCGCCAAATGGTAAAAGATGCCCGTTGCCATTTTTCGCCAAGTTGTAACAGATGCTCGTTGCCATTTCCCGTCATTTTGTAACGGATACCCGTTGCAAAATTTCAATTCCCGCACATTTTTTGTTCCAATGGAAAGGCAACGGATATCCGTTACAATGTGATAACGTGCATTGGTTATAATTTGGTAACGGGCATCCGTTGCAGGCTTTGTAATGGGCATCTATTATAATCTGCCAACGGATTGATCTGTTGCCCATTCGTTGCAAATTTGCAACGGGTGATATCCGTTGTAACTCCGTTGGGAATCGCATTGGATCTCTATTTGTAATGCGCGATTCCCAACGCACACCGATCAGTTGTCGTCTGTTGGGAATCGATCATTGCAACGAATGTTTGACGATTTCCGGTGGATATATCTGTTGGAAATCATCTGTTTTTTTTTGTACTGTATGTATAAACAACTAAAACATTAAGAAAATTAGTGTGTCTACATATATTCCGAATTCAATAAGTAAACAATGAAAATGGCTACCACGATTTACTTATTGATGTAATTCCCAATATATATTTTCTTCGAGAATTGGAAACAATATTTTTGGCATAAATTCAATATATCTAAATAATTTTGTTTCATATATCTCGAGCTACCCATAAAAGAATAAGGAACAATGATTCTACTCCAAATTTTAGATACCATCGTTGTTTCTCGATTTTATTTGTTAATAATTTCAAAACATAAAATATTTTAATTATTTCTCATTCAATTATACAAAATCTATCAACAACAAATCGTTTGAAAGGTTTACATGATTATAAAAGAACATATGCTTTTGAAGATCATTCTTGCAGGCAATTAGCCATGATTTCTCGCAACTATTTCACGTTCTTACTTTTTACATAGAGACATGCCTAGTCTTAAGTCTAAATTTGTGTGATCTCCATCTTCAAATTAAGGGAATATTACTGGGTAGATGTAATCCGTGTATGGGATATCCCAACATGAAACATATAATAATATGGGATTGCCTAGCTTTTTTCCAAGAGATTGCAGTCGGATAAGCATGAGGCTAGATCTAATAAGTTTAAAATTATCGGATATCTCAAGTAAACAATGGGATATTATTTCAATCACCCCACGAATCACAAAATGTTTGTGGCTAGAGGTGAAATCTCTTTGGAAAGGAATTTACTAAGAGATGAAAGTGATATCGATAAAACAATTCTTGATGAGATTGAAGAATCCACGAAAGCGATACAAGCTCACTAGCAAGAGATGACCTGTTAATAATATTTTGTAGATGTGTTGAAGATAAAGATGAATATTTTATCTTCAAGAGTTGAAATTCGAGGATCGGTTACAGAACCCGTCTAGGATTATGTTCAGTAACAACATCCGAATGAGATTGTACCTTTAATACAAGCTATTCTAAGAAGGTCGACATGTTATCAATATGTGTCTTATAGGATAGACCTAACGGTGTGAGATAATGAGGGAAGTAATATCGATGATGACCCATTGAATTTTGAGTAAGATACATAGAATTTCGTGTCTGGGATGTAGTGGAAGTCCATTGAATCTGAGATATAGTCAATGAGGTTAATCAAAGAAAGGATCTTAGTTAAACCTTCATTTAACTCTAGATCAATCAGTTGTAAATGGGTTTCAAAGAAGAAGATCTGAGTTGATAGGAAAGTTAGAGACCTATAAAGTTTGTTTTGGTTCTAAGGGGTATAGTTAATGCGAAGGAGTCCATTCTATTATTATGTGATACAACTTGAGCAATAGCTCAGGTAAAGGAATCGAGATTTCATCAAAGATCAAAGCATGTTCTGTGGAAGTACCATCTTCATTGAGAGATCTACCATCTTCATTGAGAGATCAGTGATCATGAAGATGTTCATATTCTAAAGTTGGATGGGGAGTAAAACATATTCGATCTGCTAAAAAAAAGCGCTCAAGTCAATGGAGTTTGACAAACAAAAGTTGAGAATATGATTGAGAAATGTGACATATTAGAATTAATTCTACTATGTGTCAAGGAGTTGATGTTATCTAGAACTAATGTACTTTTACATTATATATAAACATTTTTTTGATAGTGGGGCAATTTTATATCATTTGTATGATGTACATATGTATATATATATATATAGAATAAATATGAGATATGCAGTTGTCTATGGTCTATATTGAAATGTCGTTATCATGATAGAGATTATGATAAAGAGAGTCGAGTTTTATCGTATATAGTTAAAAAAGGTATTCTTGATCCTAAGATAACCAATAGCAAATTGATTATCAGATTCTCCCGTTATAAATATGAAATCATATCAATAATACTTTATAAAAAAATCAATTTTAGGTAATAGATATTTTTTAGGTGAAATTATTAAATAAATTACGTCTAGATTTATATAGAAGATGTTTGTACAATTTTAATATGTTCAATTATTTTCTTTGGTTTAGAATATGGTTGGCATGATCAAAATTTGCTTAGGCTTTGTTTATGACTTTAATTTATTATCATTGTGAACTAAGAAACAAATGGAATTTGTTTCATTTAAATCAAATTGATAACGTCGTTTAGGATCAGAGTCGATATGAGGTGTTAGTTGGTATTAGTGGTAATCTACATATGAACATGTTTGCTATCTGAATTAGTTCATATCATGATTTTTTCTTCTATAAATTGGGTTTCTAACTCTAATTTGATGCCTTGTTCCATTGCATAATCCTAACTTTTGGGTATCGTCCGATGTCAACATTATATGCCTGCATGTTTTAAATAGTAAACAATGGTTAGGAGTTTTAGGGGACCATATTGAGGGTACAAAACAACTATAATCAATCATCGAAGATATTATATTAAATAAATAAATTTAATAATAACATATACTTTGTCCTCATGAAAGACCTTTTATCTTCTTTCTTAACATTTTTTCTCTTATATTTGAACAATAATCTGTTATACTTCTGTTAAGACCCAAAAATGACGCCCCGTTGGTACAATTATATGGATATATTTCAACATCAAAAGCCCTGAAATCACATGTCCGTCTAACAAAATTTACTTGAACATCCTACATTCAACATTGGTTACCTGGTATTCGTTGTTGATTTGATTTACGTCTGTCACCACGACTTTGTTGATAACATTGACGGAACGAGCTATCAAAGGAGAAATGTCAAACACGGGGTCATGGTGGCAAGTGATTGAGAACTGATTGAACTTTCCCCTAAACCTTTATCTTTTAATTGTTTCTTGTTGTAGTTATTTCCCAAGATGTAGATCCTCGATTTGATTCATGTTCTATGATAGAGTTTAATGTATTTCAACTCATCATACTTTATGATCGGATTCATTTTCTATTCTTTTACGATTTAATCCATGTTTTATTCTTTTGATTCATGAATGGAACCTTTGATTTGATCGTCACAATGCATAATTTAGAAGTCAGATTATCTGAAAATGTATGCATTAAATGAACATGATTGATTATATCGAGAGGTTGGTTAGTCAAATTACCAATGATGATATTGAGGGATAATCCCTCCAACATGTTGGTCATTAGATGGAGACATCAATGTCTGAAGTGTTGAATAGAGGTCTAGAATTCGAGAGAAGATAGATCTAATAATAACACGTTCAACATGTAGGTCATTTGATAGAGATATCAATGATTGAAATTATCGAATAGAATTTGGACTTCGAGAAAAGGTAGATCATATGGGATTATTAAATTCCATGATAGAAACAAAGTCACTCTTATCAAAAATTTTAATGAATTGTAGTACATTGAAAACATTTTCAACTTTTCATAATTGCTTGAGTTTTGTAGCTATTAAACTATCGAAAATATGAGAAAAAAGGTTGTATTTTATTTTAATATTCTCAATTTTCTTAATCCAAATTATTCGTCTAATAGTTATAGTAAAAGATGTTACTTGCAGCATATGTTTCTTTGAAAGCGTAAGAAAACTATTATGTGAAATCTAATTTATGCAAATAACGTCACATTTTTCTAAGAATCCTCATCTAATGCTTCGAACTTCATTTTTGTATATGTTTTAGCGTTGTTGGTATTACGATGCAATCGTTTCTCTTCCGTATTCTATTGTTTACCTTGGACTTGACGTTTTGTGAAATGTGGCACACAAAAACTTAATGTTGATCTACTATATAAAGTTCTCTCACATAATTGATCATTTTTGTGATTGCTTTAGGCCTCTATGCACCTAACTTTGTATATTGTTTAACGTAAAAGATCGACTCTCCACTAAATTTTTCAATTTCAAATTTTGCGGCCATCATAGCCTAAAAATCTTTACTACAAATAGCTCAATCTACCGGCGTACATGTATGAATATGAAAGTGAATTTTCGCCCTAAAAAATCCTTCTTCTAATTTATTTCTCAATCGCAATCTCCATTCACAACACGGATCTCTTAATTCTCTATGGTATAGATATATACATATATATATATATATATATATTGCAATCAATTAGAAGACCGAGTGCAGTTTAGTTGTTTTAAATGAGGAATAGGTTTTTCCAATAATAATTCTAAAGTCATGAAATGAAGTTATATCTTTAATTTTGTTTATTAGTCTCACATAATATGCTTCACTAGTGCTCGGTGCTACACAGTGCAATAATCCATACACGTAGCCTCATAGCCTCAATGTCAATTTTATCTCTTGTTGTTCCATAGAAACCAAGTTAGAAACTCAACATATGTTAGTTTTCGTGCATTGGGGTAAAGCACATCATATTTAAAATAAGATGTCTTTTTTTTCAAGTAGATTAAATCCTAAATTTTCAATAAGAATGGTTTTGAAGGGAATACCAAATTGGAATATTTTCTAACACTCTTCGTATCCTTATATGTAAAGGATTTTGATATGTTAGTGGTTATTATACTACAACCAATTTTAATGTATTTGAACCTATTTTTTAATTGCCTTTTTTGGTTTTAACATTTCATATTTATATGAACTCTTAATGTTAATAGTAAATGTGCATTATATGGTACAATATAATGATTATACAATTTGATACTATGTTTAATAAATTTGTTGTTATCTTTTGTAGGTAAGGTATCCTTCATTGTCTATGAATGTTGATTCATTACGTTTTCATTAAAATTGTTTTGCAAATTTTCATTTTTTCTATTGTGAATCATTATTCGCATCAAGCATTGGTCATGAACTATTGTATCTTTGTTTAGAAACGCATGGGGTTTATTTTATTTCCATGTATGGAAATATGGATGGAATTCGATAGCATAAATTAGAAATTGTCTTTCCCACGTATGGACATCCCAAACCCAACTACCGCCTGATTACAAAACCCACACAGACTCAACATATGACACCACAAAACATATAATCTAGTGTTGATAAGTTGGTAAACACTCAAACAATCATCAAGGTATCGAAAGCTAAATCTCATGAACTAGCATAGAAAAGAGACTTTCAATTGAATAAACCTTTGTTAAAAAGTCATACAATGGATCCTTTATTTATCAGGACCAAACCATAATAGAAATGTAAATAAAATAATCTGAAAAAGAAATACAATAAAAATACTCGGTCTAACGGTATAGCCATTCGATCAAGAGCCACATAAGTCACTACTCGAAACTATAAAAACTAAAGTACATGTAATGAGCAGGTTCTCTTCTTAAAAAGTCCCTTAATGCTCATACTAATTGTGGGATGCTCGGATCCACTGATCAAGTCCTTTAAATGATCCTTTTACCTCCACAACTTTGTTAAGGTTTAGCAAAGCATCGCTAAAGCTAAGTGACCAACGATGTGATATGTGCATTTGTCTAGAGAGTTCTCTCGGTTTGAACAACTCCCCTCTTGAGCCGAGCATCTTCAAATCTCTAGCTTCTTTCTCCTATTCGGCGTCGTCATCAGGAAGTTGGTCATCATGGCATCTCCATATGAGCGAACACGTTCCAAAGCTCCTTTGTGCGTCATTGTTGTTGGTCCTCATGAAAATTATGGTGAGTCAAGATCACATCCTCATTAGTGTCGAGAAGCATTTAAGAAAGAGTTATATATAAGCATGCATAAAGCCTATTTTTTGTAATTCAATTGTGTAAACAAATATGTCGTTACTATTATTCGTAATGGACTAAATAAACAATGCAAAGTGACTAGCAATGTTTACCTGCTCTTATTATGTGGAAGATATAATTTTTTTGAAATTGAGAAATAAACTTTTTGAATGTAATTTTGGATATTCTTGCAAAGATAAATGGTCGATCTTTAGAGGAAAAAATGAATGTTTAACAGTTGTGAGATGTATTCTGTATACAAAGTTGTGCGAATTATTGCACCTTCCATGGGTAATAAGCTTTCGATCCTATAGTAATTGTGTTAATTTGTAGTAACTAATTTTTGGGAAGATTATGATCAGCTGGAATTTTTATAAAAGAACTACAACATGCGGACTCAGTTCTTCAATTTACAATTGTATCTGAAGGGCATTGATTTGTATGTTTGCACGAGAACATGAACACGTCATATAATATTTATCAAGGAAGTTATGGTTTTAATGTGTCGGATTGTAATAGTTATCTTGTTGATGTATCAATCAACAGTTGGTTGTTCAAACACCACTAATATTATAAATAAATGATTGAAAAGGTCTTATAGAAATTTTTTATTGTATGACCTAAAATATATTAAGTATTTAAAACAATCTATTGAAAAGTCTGGATTTTCTACTACAGAAAGAAAATCAGTTTTATAACTCATGGAAGATGGAAGAAACGTTTGATATTTTCTAGAGAAGGGAAGCATTTTATATTTTCTAGAGAAGGGAAGAGAAATATTGATGACACGATTGTTTTATTTTTTTTTCAAATGGATTTCTTTTTTTTTTTTTTGCATATCATACATTATCCTTGTATATAGTTTCATACATTATCCCTCTCTTTTTATTGTGTATGGTCTAAATGTTAATATGGACATCGGTTTTAGACATACACAGCGCATTGCACCATTTCCACAAAAAAATGCCATTGTTACGCCCTTTGTCTTTAACGATGATGGAACCATAACAAGTATCATTCGTTGTTTCCTTTCTTTGACACCATGTTGTTGGGGTGAATAATATGGTTGCAAGAATCACTTGATACCTTTTTCTTCACAAAATATTGTAAAAATGGTCGACTTGTACTCTCCCCCTTTATCAGACTGTAAACCCTTGATGTATAGATTGTTTATCTTCTACACCATCGTTTAAATGTCTTAAATATGTTGCAAAAAATATGTTTCCTCTACCTTTAAATTTCACATTCGTCACGTTTCCGAAACATACATGTCCATCTTCTATCTCTTTTATATAAACATTGGGCATATGTTTTCTCTACCTTTAAATTTTATCTCCGATGCATTTCCGAAACACACATGTCCACATTCTATCTCTTTCATATCAATTTTTTGATTAATCACTTATGTTTCTTTCTTACATATTAAAATGATGTACAATGGATTGAAGATCCAACATAATTTCTTGATTATTAAGAAAATAAACAGAAAGATATAATAGAAGTCCATTCACTCTTTCATTTTTTATGATCACACAATTTGACAGATGATTAATTTCTTTACAAATTTAGCGCAAGTTCATATTGAGAATATTTTGAGTATACATTTTTTTAAGATTTTTCAATATATTTGAAGGATCGATATATGCATGAGTATATATCAGTTTTTTTAATATTTACGATGAGAATTTCATACTTACTCTTTGGATTTTAAGATAGAATTTACTTTAGAATGGTGATGCATTACAGGTTAAACAATATCAACCTAAACTACCCGCAGGTGCACGACACCTGTGTAGTACTCTAGGTGTCGATCCCATAGGGACTATGCAACACGAACTAAACTCAAACATAAGAATCAAACTTACTATGAATGAAATATTGGTTTTAAGAATGAAATAACTAAAAACAATAACTAACGAGTTCTTAACAATGAGACAAACGTTGTGGGATATGGTTTCGCCACAAGACTTCCGAAACCAACAATCGATCTATATAATCATGCATTTCCAATGAAGTTATATAAGTTGGACGATCCTAATATAATATCTACCCTCTCTCAAGGCATAGATATATGATCTAGTCAAGTTATCCCCTACTTTCATGGCTAACTCCTTAAACTAAATCCATAAGTTCTATGATTCATCCGATTAACCCTCAACCGTTACTACTCTACTTTCGTGACCTAGTCTCGGTTGTTCTAAGCCTGATTATCCAGGATTAGTATTCTCCTTTCGGTCCTTCTCCTAAGTCCCTAAAACATGTATCTACTTGGCCTTCGTAAATACAAGTCATTCAAACACTCAGACAAAGAATAGATAAACGAAAATGGGAAATTGTGATAATAGATAAATCAAAGAGGTTTCGGGATAGCCATGGGCTAATCCCTTCTCCTAAAACAAAATGACTACTCGGTCATGAGTTCGAAATCAAACTACATAAATGAAGTAGATAGTTTAAAGAACATAAAAACCAAAAGAAACCAAAATCCTGATTCAATCTTCCATGCTCCTTGAATGTCTCCTTTTCCAAGAGTGCTTACGAACCAACCCTTCTCTCTGTACTCTCTCTCTTTACAACTTTATGCGCATGTCTAATGTCTAAACTCATTCCTCTTCTCTTGGCCCCTTCATTTCCTTTCCTTCTTCCTCTCTTTTCTTTCCTTTTTTTTTCCTCTTTTGTTTTGTTTTTCCCTTTGGTCGTTCACTCTTCTTTCCTCTTTGTTACAGCAGCTGCTGTTTACTTTTTCGTGTTTCCCACTTTTGTTTGCATTATTTTCTATTCTTGTGTAAGTGGGCATTGTTTCCTTTCTATTTTCCACCCATGTGGTTCCCATTCCTCTCCTCTAACCAAGTTGCCTTTTTTTGTAGGCAGGTAACACTTTCCCTATTGCTTGTCGCGACTTTCCTTTTCTCTTCTTTGTTGTTTACGAACGCGACCCGCACGGGCTGTGTGACTACCCCGCGCGGGCTGGCTTGGAGAAGATTATCCGCTCGGGCTAAGTATCAGCTCGAGGCGTGCTAAAATTGTTGGAACATACAGCCCGCACAGGCTAATGGAACCACTCGGCACGGCTGAGTTGGGGATGATGGTCCGCTCAGGCTAAGCATCAGCTCAAGGCGTGCTAAAAGGGCTGGAGCATGTAGCCCATGCGTGCTAAAGGATCCACACCACGTGGGTTGAGCCGGGTATAGTGCTCATTCCTCGCCATTTCTCATCCCATTTGTTTCGTTATGATCCTCTATGCTATGGCTTTGTCTCGTGTACGTTCTTTAATTTCGAAATGAACCAAATACGCATTAAAACCTGTAAAAACATGAAAACACAAAAACGAGTAAAAGGATACAAAAACACACGTAAACATTGCATCTATCATCATAAATATCTCTAAATCCATGCGAGAAATATGTATGAAAATGAGATGATCAAAATCCCCCATACTTGAATGTTTCATTGTCGCTAAGCAAACGTAAATATGGAACACATGCGATTTACAAAAACCGAGAATTTCCCTTTTCTTTAGAAACACCGCTAAAGCAAACCTAATCAATCAACTAGCAAGTCGAGAGCAAATTCGGCCTAGTAATATTCAGTCTTCATCCTAGGTTCACCATGACTACCTACGACATAGCAAATCGAAGGAAAATTAAGCAAGCAACCGCCACTCTCTCCAGCAAACAAGACTTTAGACAAATGCTAAACATAGAACACACGAGGATACGTGTTTCATTTACGAGCTTCTTTCTTTCGTTATTTTATTTTTTCTTTCTTCTTTCTTTTTTCTCTCTCTCTTTTTTAATATTGTGCAGACACACTAGGTTCCTAGGATGTCGGATTTGAAGGGACCCAGCCTCTACTTAGACCCAGACTACCGATGACGGTATACTCATGCATCTCGTTCGAGAGTGCAGTGGAGTAGGTGGTGTTTTTATTGTGCATTACCCTTAGGACGTAGAAAGATGATCCCCAACCCACCACTTAGACCCGAACCATCAAAAAAGTGTCAAGATCGATGCACTCATATCGATTTGAGATTATGCTTTTAAGCATTGTTCCTATCAATAGCGGAGTGTTAATGTGCACTCTTATTTTACAAAACAAGCTCAGTTTCATATGATCTAATAATCCTCGTAAAAAAGAAGTAAAGCACCATCTATATGAAGTATAATCATCTGGATGGAGAGAATAAATAAGAAACTAGCCTAACATCCTCATCTAAACATTCCACAAGCAACACTAAGTTCCCAAAAAATTATGACCTATTTGTTTTTCAACCGACTAATAAGCTCTAACGCTTAGGAAAAACCTAGTTCAAATATGCGAAATATCACGGAAAAGGCCAACTTCTTAAGTATCCTAGGTTCAGGGTTCATCTCAAAATGTAGCACCAAACTAAGCTAAGAACTACGAAATCAAGGAGAAAATAAAAGAAAATGAAACGAAATCACCTGACAAAAGTGAGCTGCTCCCCGAGACTTGAGTTGAACGGTGTCCTCGACGTGCGGCTCCGATGGAGGGTAAGGAAAGTCAAGTCATGTTTTGCTTTTTGTTATTTTGTTATTTTTTAAATAAACCTAGTCTTAAACTAAACAACTACGAAAAATAGAAAACAAAGTGTTGGATTGCCTTCCAGAAAGTGTTTATTTAACGTCTTAAAGCTTGGCGTCTCCAAGCCTAATGCCTGCGCGACGTGTGGATCGAAAAGGAAAATGGAGTTTCCGCTTTCCATTAGCTTTGAATGTTCCACCGTCTCGTTCCAAAGTTTCACTACTCCATGTGGGAATACCTCTAGTACCTGAAAAGAGCCAGACCAACGGGATCGTAGCTTGCCCAAGAAAAGCTTAAGACGAGAATTGAAAAGTAGAACTAAGTCACCTGGCTGGAAGTCATGAGGTAGGATCTTCTTTTCGTGCAATCCCTTAGTACGTCGACGTTCACATTGTGGATCACTGTCATTGCTCCTTTCTTTGGTGCGCTATAATCGTTCACTGCCCGAGGTTGGATAAATGATACCTCCATCAAAAAGTTTTATGGTCTCTTTTTCGATTACCTCTTTCATGTTTGGGTTCAGCCTCCTTTGAGTTTTGGTGGAAGGTTTGTGGATGTCTTTCATAGAAATTCTGTGCGTACATATTGACGAGCTTACTCTCTTACGCTTATTTAGGTGAGTGGTTGGCTTTCTCGTTTCATCTACGCTCAAGTTAGCATTTATAACAACATGATATATTTATTGCATTCAATTTACTCACACCGAAGAGAAGGAAAAAGAGGTTCGAGCTCAAGTCTAGACATTTTCTCTACTGTGAAATCAGTATGTTTTTCGTATGGAATCTCCACGTGTGGGTCATCCTGTAGTGCCTCAATGGCACTCATGAATTTTGTGTAGAGCTCAGCTTCTTTGTTCGTGAGTCATACATTCCTACAAAAATTCTTCAAGCATCTCTCAAGAGCAGAGATACTTACCTTATCAAGTGTGTCATTTGCTGACTCTTCCAACAAATCAACTCTAAAATGAGATTCCTTAAAGGAGGGTCCGTTCATAGAGCTGGACAAGTTGAACTCTATGTTCTCATCCTCGACATGTAAGGAGACATTTCCTTGTTATACGTCTATCATGGCACCTACAGTAGCTAAGAAAGGTCTACCAAGAATAATGGGCACCCTAGCATCTTCCTTTATATCAAATACAACAAAATCAGCGGGAATGCAAAGATTACCTACCTTGGTGGGAATATTTTCAACAATTCCCACCGGATATCTTACCGAACGATCAGCGAGTCATTGAAACATCTTGGTAGGTTTGAGATCTCTGAAGTTCATCCGCTTGAAGACCGAATGTAGCATGAGGCTCACGCTTGCTCCTAAATCGCAATGGCTTTATCAATATCAATGTCTCCTATGGTGCATGGAATGGAGAAACTTTTGGGGTCCTTCAACTTCGAGGCAACTTGTTTTGAAGAATGATGTTGCATTCCTTGGTGAGTACTACCGTCTCACTCTCTTCGATACGCCTCTCGTTGGAAAGAACCTCCTTGAGGAGTTTGGCGTGATTAGGAATTTTTGGGATGGCTTCCAAGAATGGGATGTTGATGTCAAGTTTCTTGAGCCCCTCTAGAAATCTTGCTACCCTCTCTTCATTCTTGTTGCTCACCAACCGTTGAGGAAATGGTATATGAGGTTTGTACACCGGTGGAGCAACATATGGTTTTCAAAAATCTGGTTCAACACCCTCCTTAATCGCGATAATGCCTTTGCCTTTTTCCATAGACGTTCCAACAACGGTCTCTTGCTCTTTGGAGGGTGGATTCTCAATTACATCACCGCTGCACAAGGTAATAGCGTTCACGTACTCACTCAGATTTGGATCGGGTTTTTCAGGAGGTTGTCTGGTATTCCGAGAGGATGAGGCAGCTTGCTGTGCTACAGAGTTCGCTAACATCTTCACATGCTTGCTGAAGGATTCCATCTGATTTTTTTAGCTCATTAATCGCTATCCCCACATACGTATTGAATTTGAGTTGATTTTTGGTTCCTTTGTTCCTTGATGAATTCAAGCATCACTGCCTCGAGGCTTGATGAAAGAGCTAGAGGAGGTTAAGGAGCTTGCGGAACTTGCTAGGATTATTGGGTATCTTGCTGGTATGGTTGTAGTCTTTGCTGAAATCCCGAATACTTAACTAGTTGGGTCGTTTGATACGAAAGATTCGGGTGATTCCTCCAATTTGGATTGTAAGTATTCCTGAATTACGTGTTTCCTTGCTGCTAGGCATAATTATTTTGTTCCATGTTCTCTTGCACCGTGCATTGATAAGCTATGTGTTCTGTATGTCTGCAATTCACACATTACATGGCATTTGCTACATTGACGTTGCCTTGATTTGGCACGTATAGACCTCTTGTCTGGTTTGTCATACTTCTCGTAGTAGACCACATAGTGTGGTTCATGGCGAGGTTATCAATCAGCTTGTATGCTTCCTCAATACTTAGATCCAAAAACGATCCTCTAGCAGTGTTATCCAACGTCGTTATGTGCTCGTCTGAGATCCCATTATAGAAGGTTTGGATAACATACCACTGCTCTACAACATGGTGTGGACACATCTGTAAAAGATCCTTAAATCTTCCCCACTCTTCAAATAAAGTTTCCCCCTCTGTGCATCTAAACTTTGTGATTTTCTCACCTCATCTGAATCGTCTTGATTGGAGGAAAAAACCGTGATAGGAATAATATGCAAAGCTAGTCCGAAGTAGTGACCAGCGGGAAATGACTGCATCCATGTTTTCGCTCATCCCCCAATTGAGAAAGGAAAGAGAATTGCATCTTCTGAGACTCCATGCATCTTAAACGTACCAGAAAGCTCTAGAAAGTATCTGAGGTGCTGATGGGGATCTTCGTTATTTCCACCCATTAATTGCTTCTAATAAAGCATGTTGATCATCGCAAGCTTAATCTCAAACTACTCTCTAGCAACAACAGGCATCCGTATGGCGGTTTGAACGTTGTTCATGTTCGGTACCACGTAATCTCTAAGGCAACGTGGTGGAGGAGACTATGGTTCTCGCGGTTAGGTTGCAAGTGGCTGTTGCTGTAACTATCTCATATTACCTATGGGTAATTAAGGCTGTCCGTGACCGTTCAACATATCATTTTGGTTATCCTTCTCTTGTCAATCAGACGATTATGCTTTCCCTTCTTCTTTTCCCTTTTTCAGTTGTCTGTAATTTCTCTCGATCTTGAGGTCGATTTGGAATAGGCTTGAAGTACCTTGAGATCTGGTTATTCACCAACAAAGGAAAAATAAAAAGAATTTAGGTAGAAAGAACAAAAGAAAAGAAAACAATAATAAAACAAAACAAGTATGACTCTAGGTTTGAATCTAAGACATGTTGACAAATGGTCCTTGACAACGACGCCAAAAACTTGAAGCCTTCCAAGTTAAAGAATATTAACCTAAACTACCCACAAGTGCACGGCACGTGTTTAGCACTCTAGGTGTCGATCCCACAGGGAGTATGCAACACAAACTGAATTCAAACTTAAGAATCAAACTTGCTACGAACGAAATATTGATTTTAAGAATTAAATAACTAAAAACAATAAACTAACGAGTTTTTAACAATGAGACAAACGTTCTAGGATACAGTTTCACTACAAGACTTTCGAAACCAACAATGAATCTATCTAATCATGCATTTCCGTTTAAAATATCTAAGGCGTGCGATCCTAATATAATATCTACCATCTCCCAATGCATAGATATGTGATCTAGTCAAGTTTTCCCCTACTTTTGTGGCTGACTTCTTAAACTAAATCCATAAGTTCTATGATTCATCCGATTAACCATCAATCGCTACTACTCTACCTTTGTGACCTAGTCTCGGTCGTTCTAAGCCTGATTATCCGGAATTAGAATTCTCATTTCGGTCCTTCTCCTATGTCCCTAAAACATGCATCTACTTGACCTTCTTAAATACAAGTCATTCAAACACTTAGACAAAGAATAGATAAACGAAAACGGGAAATTGCAATCACAGATAAATAAAAGAGGTTTCGAGATAGCCATGGGCTAATCCTTTCTCCTAGAACAAAATGATTACTCAGTCATGAGTTCGAAATCAAACAACATAAACAATTTAGATACTTTAAAGAACATAAAAACCAAAATAAACCGAATTCATGATCCAATCTTCCACGCTCCTTGAATTTGAATCTTCCACGCTCCTTGACTATCTCCTTTGCCAAGAGTGCTCACAAACCAGCCCATTTCTCTCTACTCTCTCTCCGCAACTTTCTGCTCACGTCTAATGTCTAAACTAATTCCTCTTCTCTTGGCCCCTTCGTTTCCTTTCCTTCCTCCTCTCTTTCCTTTCCTTCTTCTTTCCTCTTTTATTGTAGTTTTCCCTTGGGCCGTTCACTCTTCTTTCCTCTTTGTTGCAGCACCTGTCGTTTACTTTTTTGTGTATTTCCCACTCTTGTTTGCATTAGTTTCCATTCCAGCCATGTGGTTCCAATTCCTCTCCTATAACCAAGTTTCCTTTTTGTGTGGACATGTAATACTTTCGACACGATCATCGCTGGAACGAGACTCTAGACGAAGGTATGAACAAATAGTCCTTGTTGCAGTCGAGTCAGAAGACTCCTTGCACAAGGTGGGTGGGGGGAATGGTCTCACGAGAGTTGCGGAAAGCTCTCGATTTACCGGCTCGTCTTTGAGGATATTACACACCTACGAAGAACAAACGATTCGTTGGATATTACTCACCAACGGTTGCTGGATATTACACACCAACAAGAAGAGTTCTCGAAGAGAAATTCAAGATTAAAACTCAAAATTCAAAGTTCGAGATTAATCGTAAGATAGGGTCTTCGATACGTGTACTCGTCCTGAAATCTTGGATCAACAATTAGGTTGCGGAAGTGAGTCACAACCTCGTAAAAAACCCGTCATTGAAAAACCCCGTGGGACAAAACCAACGGATGTTGGAACTCTCTTGAAGACTCGAGTACTCGTCTTGAACTTGGACGGCCGTGAGAATCCTGATGATTGCTTCCTTGAGCTTCTTAGCTTTAACTTGGTTACGGGACCTGCTGGTAGGGTCATGGTTTCCTCCTCTCTAGCCCTAGCACGGGTCACGGGCCAACGTCCTTCGTTCCGGTCGCATCCACTTTCCGTCCCTTTGGTTCAACTCGGGTTGCTTCTTTCGTGACGCAGGTCGTGTCCTCGACAACACATATTGTGTCCTCTTCAGCAAAATAGGTCACATCCTCCTCAGCAATGTAGGTCGTATACTCTTCATTGGCCACAGCTCGGTTTGCATCCTCGACGTTGTCTGAGATCATATCAACTTTCCTTTCTTGCTTGCCTGATGTGTTCCAAGTTAAACTAAATTAACCTAAACTACCCGCAATTGTACGGCACGTGTGTAGTACTCTAGGTGTCGATCCCATAGGGACTACGCACTACAAACTACGAATCAAACTTGCAAACAACGAAGTATTGATTTTAAGAATGAAATAACTAAAATCAATAAATTAACGAGTTCTTAACAGTGAGACAAACGTTCTAAGATACGGTTTCACCACAAGACATCTGAAAACAACAATCTGCCTATCTAATCATGCATTCCCAATTAAGTTATCTAAGATGGATGATCCTAATATTATATCTACTCTCTCTCAAGGCATAGACACGTGATCTAGCCAAGTTATCCCCTATTTTTGTGGCTGACACCTTAAACCAAATCCATAAATTCTTTTATTCATCCCATTTACCCTCAACCGCTATTACCCTACTTTCATGACCTAGTCTCGATTGTTCTAAGCCTAATAATTTGGAATTAGAATTCTCCTTTAGGTTTTCTCCTAAGTTTCTAAAACATGCATCTACTTGGCCTTCGTAAACATAAGTCAATCAAACAGTCAGACAAAGATTATATAAACAAAAACGGGAAATTGCATTCAAAGATAAATCAAAGTGGTTCAGGGATAGCCATGGGCTAATCCCTTCTCCTAGAACAAAACGACTAACCGCTCATGAGTTCAAAAACAAACAACATAATCGAAGTAGATCGTCTAAAGAACATAAAAACCAAATGACACCGAAGTCCTGATTCGATCTTGAATGCTTGTTGAATGTCTCCTCTCCAAGAACTCACGAACAGCTCCTCTCTCTACTCTCTCTCTACAATTCTATCTAACTCTCTAACGTGTGTTCTCTCTCCCAACTGAACTGAACTCGACCCCTAGCTCTCTTCCTTCCCTTTCCTCTTTTCTTTCTTTCCTTTTCTCCCCTTTTTCCTCTTTGGCCGTTCACTTCCTTTTCTCCTTGTTGCAGCAACTGCAGTTTTACTTTTTCGTGTGTTTTCTATTCTTCTTTGCATTAGTTTGTATTCTTGAATAAGTGGTAATGTTTCCTTTCTATTTTTTAGCCATATGGTTCCCATTCCTCTTCTCTAACCATGTTTCCGTTTTATGTAAACAACTAACCACTTTCTTTTCCTCTTTGCCGCAACTTTCCTTTTCTTGTTTTTTGAAGGTGGCAGACGCGACCCGTGCGGGCTGGTGAGTGTGCCCCGTGTGGGCTCCCTTGGTGCTGGTGAATCCGCGCATGCTGAAGTCCTTCCTGAGCCATGCTACATCTGCTGGACCATGTGCCCAGCGCGGGTTAAGGGTGAGTGCCCCGTGCGGGTTAAGGGTGAGCGAAGGGTCTGTGTGGCTGATGTCCAACCGGAGGCGTACTGGAAGTGCTGGAGTTTGTAGCCCACACGGGCTTAGGTGAATGTCGTGCATGGGCTGTGTTAGTCCTCGCCGATTCTCGTCTTGTTTGCTCCGTTATAATCCTTGATGTTAGTACTTTGTCTCGTGTACGTTCTTTAGCTCCAAAATGAACCAAATATGTATTAAAACCTGTAAGAACACAAAAACTTAAAAACGAGTAAAACAGATATAAAATCACACATAAACATCGCATCTATCATCATAAACATTTGTAAAATCATGCGAGAAACATGTATGAAAACGAGACGATCATTTTTGCGACTTTCCTTTTCTCTTCTTTGTTGTTTACGAACGTGACCTGCACGGGCTGGGTGAGTGCCCCGTGCAGGCTGGCTTGGAGAAGATGATCCACTCGGGCTAAGCATAAGCCCGAGGTATGCTAAAATTACTGGAACCGACAGCTCGCGCGGGCTGGAACCACCCCACGTGGGTGAGTTGGGGATGATGGTCCGCTCGGGCTAAGCATCAGCCCGAGGCATGCTGAAAGTGCTGGAGCATGTAGCTTGTGCGTGCTAAGGGATCCACCCCGCGCGGGTTGAGTTGGAGATGATCCTCACCGGGTATAATGCTTGTTCCCCGCTGTTCTCGTCCCGTTTGTTCTGTTATGATCCTCGATGCTATGGCTTTATCCTGTGTACGTTTTTTAGCTTCGAAATGAACCGAATACGCATTAAAACCTGTAAGAACACGAAAACATGAAAAACGAGTAAAACAGATACAAAATCACACGTAAACATCGCATGTCAAATTTCATGATGATTTGAGTCTTTCTTTCCCACAACTAACAAATGATCAAGCTTTTCTGTTCCATTCGTAAGCATCTTCAATTTCTTATATGTTTCTCAAGTTGTCTCTTAATCGTTACAACTTTTTCTTTTTGAATTAAAGTCTTCTGGGTTTCTCGAAGTTGTTTTTCTAACTTCTCATTGGATTTGACTAATTCTATGTTAAGTTTTCTCATGTTTAGCCATTCGTTGCAAATGGTTTTCATATTTACATCCTCATCATCGCTATCACCTTCTTCTTTGATCTTGTTTTCGTCTTCATCGATTATTCCAATGAATGCAATAAAATTTGCATTTCCTTCTTCACCGCTTTCTTTATATTCTGAACTTGAATCTACACATTCATTTCTAATGTGTCCAAATCCTTTACAATTGTAACATTGGATTTCACATAAATTCTTCAATACACTTTCTCTTTTTAGAGTGCTTGGACATTCACATTTGATATGCAAAATCTCATGCATTCATGACATTGTACCCCTGATTTTCCTTCTTTTCTCGGCACTTTCTCTTCAATATTTGAGTGTTTCATTCCATTTTTTTTCTTCATGAATTTTCCAAATTTCTTGGCTAACAATAGCATATATTCTTCCAAGTTATTCATCCTCGATGTTTCTTCTGTTGGTTGGAGAATAATTCCTTTGTCCATATCCTTGTTGGTAGAATCTTGTTCAAGTTCAAGCTCCAATTCATATGCAGCAAGAATTCCAATAATTTCTTTGAAACTCGTTGTATCAGTATTTAGAAACATATTCATTGTGACCTTCTGAGCATGAAACTTTTTCGGTAAACACCTCAAAAGCTTTTTTACCAACTTTTTATCTCTGTACTCTTGACCAAGTACACTTGCCTCATTTGCAAGTGCATTCATCTTCCCACTGTATTCTTTTACACTTTCGTATTCATTCATATCTAATTTTTCACACTGATGTTCTAAGATATCAAGACGAGTTCTTTTAACATTTAAGGTACCTTCATGAATGGTCTCCAATGTGTCCCATGCTTCTTTTGCAGATTCACAACCTTGAATTTGTTTGAACTCGTTGATGTCCACAGATGCAAAAGTTGCTCCAAGTGCTTTAGCGTTGTAAGTTGAATTTCTTTTCTCGCTGAGCGTCCATTGATAGGATAGTTTCTCCTTCGAATTTCCATGTTCATCGATAACCATGGGTGGACTCCATCCATTATTCAGAGAACTCCATGCATCCTTTTCAATTCCTCTGATATTTGCATGCATTTTCACTTTCCAATATCCATAATTGGATTCATTGAGCATAATCGACCTTCCATAAAAATACATATCTCTTGGAATTTCCATGTTGTCTTTTAGGATCTCACACCAAACAATAGACAGAATATCTAACTTCGGTGACCAGCTCTGATACCAATTGAAAATGTTTAAGACAACACATATAGCGGAAATAAAAATAAGAAATTGTGTTTCACCGAACTATTGTTTTTTATTCATGCATCAATCTCCAATTACACTTGTTTCTCATTACCATGTACTCAAGACTTCCACGGATAACTCCCCCTGAGTTAGACCATGAATACAAAAACCTAAGTTCAAAAAACACACGTTTACCAATGCTAGCAATCCCCGCCACACACTCAAGCAACTCTTCAAGGATCTTTTTATGTCTCTAAGAGTATATCTCACAGTTTACTCAATGCTTGATTGTCTTTCCAAGCTTCCATCATCCTCTTATTTTATAAGTCGTTTTTAACTACTCTTGTCGAAATTACAGATACACGTGATCCAAAATTTCAGCTTATCAAGTTGTTTTATGACCAAGTCAAATCCAATAAACTCTCAGCAACATTTGATCAAGTTCACTCCCCAAGATTCTCAACAACAATTGATTAAATTCATTCCTCAAGAGTCTCAACAACCTGAAATAAACACACAACAACCTTCCTAAATAAGTGATATTTCAAACATTAACAATTTTGAAATAAATTTCGTTTTTAAAAAGTTTTATCTTTTTTTAAGTATTTAACAGAGTAAAGTATAAAATTATGTCATTTTATTTATTTTAGAACAAAAGATTTCTAGTGAACATAATACAAATTAACTGTTGTTTTCAACCAAGAAATATAACTTTAAAAAATAATTATAATAAACCTATTTGTTTATGAAAACTTCATCCAATATATTTACTATCCAAATATCAACTATTATATTCTAATGGTGAAATTTTAATTTGCTGCAAAACATATATCAACATATTTTTTATTGTAAAGGTCTTTGCTCGTAACATTGAATAATTTAGTCTTTGAATAAAATATATATTTTTGCTGATATATTATAACTAGATGGAATTATCATTTATATCAAAATTAGATGACTTCAAAATGACTAGTATATATTTCGCCGAAAATTTAAGTTGGGGTAACTTCAAAAATACCCTCGTAGGGCTAAAACACTTCAAAAATACCCTTCCCGAAAAAGACAATATTTCTAACTTCAAAAGTACCCGTATAAATGTTGATATTCCCAAAATACCCCTGCGACTTTACGACCCAGTTTGACCCAGCGACCCAGTTTGACCCTGCGACCCTTGTCCCTCTGCGACCCTTGTTCCTC
>CM071863.1:53603099-53632270 GCA_036759665.1 Gynandropsis gynandra
CCCAACAAACTCTATGAATACCAGCCTATCCCCCGAACTATATGAATTCAAGTCTATTCCTCCCGAACTATATAAATTCTGGCCTATTCCCTCCAAACTATTTAAACTATAGTCTATTCCCCCCTCAACTATATAACCTCTAGTCTATCCCCCCACGAATTATAAACTCTAGTTTATTCCCCCCAAACTATATGATTTCTCCAAAAATAACATATTTTCTTTAATTTTAATGTATTATTAAATTTTTATATTAAAAATATTCAAATACAAAATATTTTAAATTCTAACGATTACAAAAAAGTTCTATATGATTTCTCTTATAGTAATATAACTTTAAATTATGGTTATTATATATGTAACATATTTTCTTTAATTTTAAGGTATTATTAAATATTGTATATTAAAAAATATTAAAATAAAAAATACTTTAAATTCTAACGATTATAAATGATTGATAAAAAAAATTTATACTCGATTTTAACCCGATATCAACCCAATTTTAAACCAAGTTCACCCAAATTTAACCAGATTCACCTTTTTTTAATCTGATTTCACCTAATTTTTACTCGATTTCATCGAATTTCAACCCAGTTTAACCGAATTTTCCATCTATTTCACTCAAATTATCACGTTTGCACCAAATTTTGACCCAATTTCACCCAATTTGAATTTAATTTCACCGAATTTCAACCTGATTTAACCAAATTTTCAATTTATTTCACTCAAATTTAACATGATTTTACCCAATTTTGACCCAATTTCACCCAAGTTTTACTCGATTTCACCGAATTTCAACCCGATTTAATCGAATTTTAACTCTATTTCACTTATATTTAATCTGGTTTCACCCAATTTCACCAAAATTTAACTTGATTTCCCCAAATTTCAACCCAATTTAACCAAATATTAAATATATGTTGCTCAATTTTAACCCGATTTCACCCAATTTTAACCCAATTTCACCGAATTTTATCTCTATTTCACTCATATTTAATCCGATTTCACCCAATTTCACCAAAATTTAACTCGATTTCATCTAATTTTTACTCGATTTCACCGAATTTCAACCCGATTTAACCAAAGTTTAAATATATTTCGCTCAATTTTAACCCAATTTCACCCGATTTTAACCGAAATTAAATTGGATGAAATCGAGTTAAATTTTGGTGAAATTGTGTTAACATTGGGTAAAATCAGATTAAATCGGGTGAAATCGGGTTAAATTTGGGTGTCATCGAATAAATATTAGGGGAAATCGGATTAAAATAGGGTGAAGTCGGGTTAAATTTTGGTGAAATTGGGTTAACATTGGGTGAAATCGGATTAAATCGGTGAAATCGGGTTAAATTTGGGCGAAATCGAATAAAATATGGGTGAAATCGTGTTGAAATTCGGTGAAGTCGAGTAAAAATTGGATTAAATCGGATTGAAATTGGATGAAATCGAGTTAATTTTTTTTTTTGTAATCGTTAGAATTTAGGGGACGGAATAGGCTGGAAATCATATAGTTTGGGGGGGGAATAGACTGTTTTAAAAATATTTAACGGAAAATTTAACAGAAAAATAACAGAGAGGGAATATGATGAATTTTTAAAGTTCAAGAGGTAATAGAATGAATAACGATAGTTTAGGGAGAATCAGAAGAACATAAAAATTTAGCAAAATAGAATTAAAATGGTAAAGTTCCAAAAAAATTATGGTAAAAAATAGAAAATATTAAGCGATTCATAATAAATTTTTCTGAAAGTTATAAAAACTATTTCACATCATTTAACTATAAATAATAGTTCTCATCGAAAATAAAAACAAATAAAATTATAAAATTTTAATAAAAGCTCTGTATTTTTTCCCTCCAATTATTTTAATTTTTTTAAATTAATTAAAATTCAATTTCAAACTATTGAGAAATATTTGGAAAAATATTAAATTTAAAATTACCATGTGTAATCAAAATCTAAAATCTTATTTTACAATTATTTGGACGCTCAAAATTCTATCTTATTTGTATATCATATTTTAGTTTATCATTCTAATGTATATAAATTTATTAAATTATTCTAAATATATATAATTGAAAATAACAGTGAGAACCACAATTGATATATAAATTAGCGAATTAAATGAATTCTAATAAAAATACATTATTTAATATTTACATTATAAAATCAAATAATGTATAAATTATATGTTATTAATATTTATATAAAGATTACGAATTTATATAAAGTTTACGAACTTATATGAAATTTTAAATATATTTTTTAGATGGGATTAAAAATACTTCTCATGTGCATATTAATTATGGTGGGGTACGTGACATCGATGGTTGATACCGAGTCAAGTAAACAGATTGACAATGTTCACATTTAATTGATATGTATGAAATCAATAAAATATTTCCATTTTTAAATTAATCAATTATATATCTTTTTCTATTTCCATTTTTAAATTAATCAATTATATATCTTTTTCTATTATATTATTTTAGCATGGTCCCTTGACTGCTGAAGACCTGTCGTCGTGTCGAACCCTCATTGTGAACATCTTTACGAATTTTTTGCTATTTTTATTTTCTTTTTCTTTTCATTTTCCTCCTGACGTGACATATGTTCAATAATTTTAACTTTCGTATATTCACACGATGATGTTCTTTTTTGTCCAGCAAAAAATAAGTTTTTTCCATCTCTTTCACACTCACTAAATTAATATTTTTGGACAGGAAAAAAGCGAAAATGATGTTTTGTTGTTCATGAAAAGAACAAATATAGGCGAAGGGTCACAATTTTGAGGATATGAAACATCCCCCACATATCAGTCTTCCATAATTTTTTTTATTCTATTTTCCTATTGTAATTTGAGGGTAAAAATAACTCACGGTTAGTGTTATTTTTAAAAAAAATCAGTAAGGCTTATATATATATATATATAAAGTGTTGCAAGAAATAGAAAGTAATAGAAAAAAAATAAAAAATATTCTCTCATAATATTCTTTCTATTGATTTGGTCTAATTTTCTCCATAACTTTCTCTCCATTGATTTGATCTAATTTTTCTATTGATTTGGTCTAATTTTCTCCTCGAAATATACACTCCTATGTAAATATAAACCATGTACAATCTTATAAATACAATCACACTTTATTATGGTATTAGAGCTGAAAAATTGTCTAACGGCATAGCTCTTTTCCTCTTCTATTATTAGTATTATTATTATTATTTTTCATGGCCACCGACGGACATTTCTCGAGCAACTATGCTCCCTCCGATACCGTCACTCTCTTTGATCCGATCAATCCTATGATGACGTGGATCAATATCAACGTTCCCATGTTACGAAACTTACAACGACAAACTATATCACATGGAGTGTCCAGATTCGTGCTCTTCTTCAAGGGTACAATCTCGAAGTTTTCTCGAGCCTACCGGAGCACCACCATTGACTATGACGATCAACAACGTCGTTGTTCCAAATTCGGCATACAATCCATGGTTTCGTCAGGATCGTCTCATCTTTGCGGCCCTTCTCGGTTCCATATCTCCCTCATGCCAAGCCCTCATTGCCTCAGCCTCAACATCCACAACGGCTTGGGCCACACTTGCCTCACCACGTAAGGTCGCTCTAGCTGTGGACATCTAAAGCAAATCAAGGATCAAATGCGGCGTCACACCAAAGGTGCTCAATCCATCGACAACTATATGTATCTTTTCAAAGTAAAGACTGATGAACTCGCTCTCCTCGGCAAGCCGATGGATCACGAAGACCTCCTCGACCTTATCCTTGTTGGTCTCGGGGATGACTTCAAAGACGTCGTGAATGCCAAGGACACACCGATCTCATTTGTTGAGCTTCATGAGAAACTCATCAATCATGAAGCAGATCTGATCCAGGCTCAACCTTTGGCAATAAATCTTCCAATCTCGGCTCACAACGTTCAATAAAAACCGCGGGGAACATGGCGACAAGACCATAAATCAGTCTCTGACCACTTCAACTCGAATTTTCGCACCTCCTTCACTCGGGGATACCAAGGCAAATGTCAACTCTGCGGTGTTCATGGCCACAATGCAAAAACATGTCGTCTACTTCACTCGCAAGTGATCATCTCGTTTTCATACGTATTTCTTGCACGATTTAGGAGACGTTTTTGATACATATGTGATGTTCTACGTATGATTCCGTATCCGTTTTACTTGCTTTCGTACTTTTCATGTTCTTACAGGTTTTTACGCGTATTTGGATCATTTTGGAGCTAAAAGGACATGCACGGAGCTAAGGAACAACTTCGAGGATCATCACGGGACAAACGGGACGAGATTGAGCATGGAAAAGCCTCACCCGGTCGGGCACAACCCTTGCACGATCGGGCAAAACCTACGGCCAATTGTGTGGACCATTTAGCACGACTCGGGCAAGCATTACAGGAGGCATACAGAGGAGAAGAATTCAGCAAAGAGTAAGGAGATTCTTGCGAGGAGACAAGCGAGGAGCATTGGAGATCGAGCACCACCACTTCGGTTTTGTTTGATTTTTATGTTCCTTAGACTTTCTACTATGTTTATGTTTCTTTAGAGACGCATGAGCGAGTAGTTTGTTTGTTCTAGGAGAAGGGATTAGCCCTTGGCTATCCCGAGACCAATTTTGATCTATTTTGAATGCATCTTCCCGTTTTAGTTTATCTATTCTCTATCTGAATGCTTAAATTTACTTGTGTTTGCGCTGATCACGTAGATGCATGTGTTAGAGGTTAGGAGAAGGACGAAAGGAGAATTCTAGTCCTAGAAAGTCAGGTTTAGAACAACCGAGGTTAGGCCACGAAAGTAGGGTAGCAACGGTTGAGGGTGAACGGGCGAATCACAGAGTTTATGGGTTTAGTTCAAGGTGTCAGCCACGAAAGTAGGGGGCAGTTTGTCTAGATCACGTGTCTATGCCTGGAGAGAGGGTAGATATCATGTTAGGATCATCCGCCTTAGATAGCTCAAACTGGGATTGCATGATGGATAGGTTGATCGTCGGTTTCGGTAGTCTTGTGGTGAAACTGGATTCCTAGGACGTTTGTCTTATCGTTAGAACCCAAGTAGCTTATTTACTTTCAGTATTTTATTCTTCATCCACATTCTTTCGTTAGCAAGTTTGATTCGTAGTTCGGGTTTAGGTAGTGTTGCGTAGTCTCTGTGGGATCGACACCTAAAATACTATACACGTGCCATGCACTTGCGGGTAGATTAGGTTATAGTTGCGTAGTCTCTGTGGGATCGACACCTAAAATACTACACACGTGCCGTGCACTTGCGGGTAGATTAGGTTATATTTAACTCTGATACGCATCAAGTTTTTGGCGCCGTTGCCGGGGACTATTGTCAACGCGTCTTAGATTCGAACCTAGAGTCCTTCTTGCTTTGTTTTTTGTTTTTATTTTTGTTTTCTTTTCTTTCGTTCCTCCTACGTAAATTGTTCTTTGTTTGTCCTTTGCAGAACTTTCAAGTCGACAAAAGATGGATAATCAGAACGGCAATGGACAGATGCAATTACAGGCTCCTCCACCACGTCGTCTAAGGGATTACGTGGTGCCGAACATGAACAACGTGCAGACAGCAATAAGGATGCCTGATGTTGCAAGAGAACGGTTTGAGATTAAGCCAGCAATGATAAATATGCTTTATCATAAGCAATTCATTGGTGGAAACCATGAAGATCCCCATCAGCACCTCAGAGACTTCCTCGAACTTTCAGGTACATTCAAAATTCACGGAGTCTCTGAGGATGCAATCTTGCTGCGTCTCTTCCCTTTTTCAATTGGGGGAAAAGCGAAAGCTTGGCTGCAATCACTCCCCACCGGATCTATCACCACTTGGGATCAGCTCTGCACACTGTTCCTATCACGCTTCTTCCCTCCGAGCAAGACAATTCAGATGAGGGGGAAAATCACAACATTCAGATGCAGAGATGGAGAGACTATGTTTGAGGCGTGGGGTAGATTCAAGGATCTTCTACAGTCATGTCCACACCATGGACTTGAGCAGTGGTACGTTATCCAAACTTTTTATAACGGAATTTCAGATGAGCACCGCACGAGGTTGGATAACGCTGCCAGAGGATCATTCATGGATCTGAGCGTCGAGGAGGGATTCGAGCTGATTGATAACCTCGCCATGAACCACACCATGTGGTCAAACCCAAGAGGTATGCCTAATAGCACTCGTCGATTATATGAGCCTAACCAGAATAGAGCCATGGGTAATGCAGCGAATGCCATGTACTGTGCGAATTGCGGAGACACGGACCATGTAGCGTATCAATGCACAGTACATGAGGATTACGAACAGATGTATTACGCCCAGCAGCAAGGCAACACGCAATTCGGGAACACCTACAACCCGAATTGGAGGAATCACCCGAACTTGTCATATCGAACAACTCAACCGGTGAAGTATTCGGGGTTTCCACAAAGGCAGAATAATTTCCAGCAAAACAACCAGCAATTCCAGCAAGCTCCGCAAGCTCCTCACCGAATTGGAGGAATCACCCGAACTTGTCATATCGAACGACTCAACCGGTGAAGTATTCGGGGTTTCCACCAAGGCAGAATAATTTCCAGCAAAACAACCAACAACTCCAGCAAGCACAGCAAGCTCCTCCAGGCCCTCAACCTCCTCAAGCCGTTTCATCAAACCTAGAGGGGGTATTGCTCGAATTTATGAAGAAGCAGGAGCAACAACTGGCTAAGCAGGAGCAGCAACAACAGGAGCTTAGATCATAGATGGAGTCTCTCAGTACACATGTGAAGATGTTGGAAAACTCCATAGCACAACAGGCCGCCTCATCTTCTCGGAATCCCGGACAGCTTCCCGGTAAGCCCGATCTTAACCCGAAAGAATATGTGAATGCTATTTCGGTGTGCAGCGATGATGAGGTTGAGGATTCACCCTCAAAAGAGCGAGGGGATGCTGCTGGTACGTCTTTGGATAGAGGAAAAGGTGAGGTTGCGATTATGGAAGGGGTCGAACCCGATTTAGATAAGCCATACGTTGCTCCTCCGGCGTACGTACCTCCGATACCGTTTCCTCAACGATTGATAAGCAGTAAGAACCAAGAGAGAGTGGGCAGTTCTACAGAAGGTCTCAAGAAGCTAGACATCAACATGCCATACGTGGAAGCAGTCCAAAAGATGCCTAATCGTGAGGTAATGACCAAAGAGAAGCACACCGAAGAGAACGAGACTGTAGCACTTACCGAGGAATGCAGTGCAATTCTTCAGAACAAGCTGCCACCTAAGCTAAAGGACCCCTGAAGCTTCTCCATCCCATGCAAAATAGGTAACCTCGATGTCGATAATGCTTTGTGTGATTTAGGGGCAAGCGTGAGTATCATGCCACACACAGTTTTCAAGCGGATGGAGTTTGGGAACCTTAAACCGACGAAGATGTCTCTACGCCTCGCGGATCGTACGGTAAGACATCCGGTGGGAATCATTGAAAACGTTCCCACCATGGTAGGTAAGCTTTGCATTCCCACTGATTTTGTTGTACTTGAGATAACGGAAGACACTAGGACACCTATTATTCTTGGTAGGCCGTTCTTAGCTACTGCAGGTGCTATGATAGACGTACAACAAGGAAAGCTGTCCTTACGTGTCAAAGACGAAACGATCGAATTCATCCTGCCCAGCCTCATGGACGAATCACAACTCAAGGAGTATTGCTTTATAGTAGATTCGCTGGACGAGTTAGAGAAAGACACGCACGATCAAGTAAGTGTTTCCGATTCTCTTTTACGGTATTTGACACAAGTTGGCGATAATGCAGGATTTGCGGACGAAGGAGCTGAGGTGTATACGAAATTCATGAGTGCAATTACAGCACTAGGAGATGTCCCATGGGAGGAGATACCACGTGATATACATGTTGGTTTCACAATGGAGAAGTCGTCCGAACTTGAGCCCGATCCTCCACCATCTTCTTTTCGGTATGAGTACGTTGATTCCGATAAAACATAACTTGTTGTTTTGAATGCTAACATGAGTGAAGATGAGATGAGAAAGCAACCCGCACACGTAAAGAAGCGTAAGAGGGTCAGCTCTTCAATGTGTATGTACGGGAATTATAGGGAGTACAGCCACGAACCTTTCACCGAAACTCAAAGGAGGCTGCACCCGCACATGCACGAGGTAATGGAAAAAGATGTCATTAAACTTTTCAACGCAGATACCCCTTATCCAACCTTGGACAGCGAGCAAGTGAATTCCGTGCATGATGTGCCTAAGGGATGGAACGACAAGAAGACCCTACCTCATGACTTCCAATCAGGTGATTTCGTTCCACTTTCTAATTCTCGACCTAAGCCTTTCTCGGGCAACCTACTGCCTTGTTGGTCTGATCCTTTTCAGGTACGAGATATGGAACTATGGAGTGATGCGGGTGACACATTCAAAGCTAATGGACAGCGGCTTAAGCTCTACCAAACCGCTCAACCGATCGAAAGTGGAAACTCCATTTCCCTTTCCGATCCACCCGTCGCGCACGCATGAGGAATGGAGACGTCAAAGCTTAATGACGTTAAATAAGCGCTTTCTGGGAGGCAACCCAGCTGTTTGCTTTTAATTTTCTTAGTATTTAAGTTAAAGACTCGGTTATTTATTTTTCACAAAAAAAAAGAAAAACACAAAAAAATAACACCACAAACGTGCTTCACTTCCTTCATCCTCCATCGGAGCTTCACGTCGAGGACGCCGTTCAATTCAAGTCTGGGGGAGCAGCTCACATTTGTCAGGTGGTTTCGTTTCACTTTCTTTTGACTTTTTTTTTAGTTTTTTAGGTTATTTTTGCGATTTCTAGTTTGTTTTTGTTTTCATGAGTCAGATTCGTCCCAAGGCACTTGTCCGGTGCCACGTATTGAGATGAACCCCGAACCTAGGATGCTTAAGAAGTTAACCTTTTCCGTGAGACTTTGCATGATTGAGCTAGGTTTTCCTATACTCCGCTGTCGATTGAAATAGTGCCTAATAAGCATGATCAAAAATCGATATGAGTGCATCGACCTTGTTACTCCTTCGGTGGCTCGGGTCTAAGTGGTGGGTTGGCGATCATCTTTCTACGTCCTAAGGGCACGGCACAAAATGCAGATTAAAAAGCACACACTACCACTCCGCTGTCGATAGAAATAGTGCCTGATAAGCATGATCAAAAATCGATATGAGTGCATCGACCTTGTTGCTCCTTCGGTGGCTCGGGTCTATGTGGTGGGTTGGCGATCATCTTTCTACGTCCTAAGGGCAAGGCACAAAAAGTCACCTACTCCGCTGCACTCTGACACGAGATGCATGAGTATACCATCATCGGTAGTCTAGGTCTAAGTAGAGGCTGGATCCCTTCAAATCCGACGTCCTAGAAGCCTAGTGTGTATGCAAAAAAAAAGAAGAAAAGAAAAGAAAAAAAATGGAAAAGAAAAATAAAAAGGAAACAAAAAAAAGAAAAAAATTCATAAAAAGAAAATAAAAAAAAAGAAAAAGAAAAAGAAAAGAAAGAAGCTCGGAAAGAAAGAAACAAGTATCCTTGGTTGACCTAGGTTTAGCATAGTCTGAAGTCTTGTCAGGTGGAGGGAGTTACGGTAGCGTGTCTAGTCTCCTTTGATTTACTTTCTCATGGGTAACCGTGGTGGACTTAGGATTAAGGCTGAAAACTCGATTAGGCCGAATTTGCTCTCGACATGCTAGTTGATCGGTTAGGTTCGCTTTAGCGGTATTTCTAGGAGAAGGGGAATTCTCGTATTTTCATACCCCATGTATTCCACGTTTACGTTTGCTTAGGGACAAGCAAACATTCAAGTCTGGGGGATTTTGATCATCTCGTTTTCATACGTATTTCTTGCACGATTTAGGAGACGTTTTTGATACATATGTGATGTTTTACGTATGATTCCGTATCCGTTTTACTTGCTTTCGTGCTTTTTATGTTCTTACAGGTTTTTACGTGTATTTGGACTATTTTGGAGCTAAAGGAACATGCACGGAGCTAAGGAGCAACTTTGGGGATCATCACGGGACAAACGGGACGAGATTGAGCATGGAAAAGCCTCACCCGGTCGGGCACAACCCTTGCACGATCGGGCAAAACCTACGGCCAATTGTGTGGACCATTTAGCACGACTCGGGCAAGCATTTAGGACCATTTTGCCTTGTGCCCGAGCGGGCACACATGCCATGCCCGATCGGGCACCATTCCAGCACCACAGGACGCGCACGAACTGCCCTAGCCGCACCCGAGCGGGTACACTCATTACCCGAGCGGGTAGCGGCCCGAAACTGCTCAAAACTTAAGTAAACTTAACTTAAAACATAAGGGAACTCGTGGGGCAATTAGGGCAACAATTGGACCGACTTAGGAGGCTTAAAAGGAGGCAAAAAGACGTGATTACAGCAAGCATACAGAGGAGAAGAATTCAGCGAAGTTAGAGCAGATTCTTGCGAGGAGATAAGCGAGGAGCATTGGAGATCAAGCACCGCCACTTCGGTTTTGTTTGGTTTTTATGTTCCTTAGACTTTCTACTATGTTTATGTTTCTTTACAGACGCATGAGCGAGTAGTTTGTTTGTTCTAGGAGAAGGGATTAGCCCTTGGCTATCCCGAGACCTCTTTTGATCTATTTTGAATGCATCTTCCCGTTTTAGTTCATCTATTCTTTATCTGAGTTCTTGAATTTACTTGTGTTTGCGATGGCCACGTAGATGCATGTGTTAGGGGTTAGGAGAAGGACCGAAAGGAGAATTCTAGTCCTAGAAAGTCAGGTTTAGAACAACCGAGGTTAGGCCACGAAAGTAGGGTAGCAACGGTTGAGGGTGAACGGGCGAATCACAGAGTTTATGGGTTTAGTTCATGGTGTCAGCCACGAAAGTAGGGGGCAGCTTGTCTAGATCACGTGTCTATGCCTTGAGAGAGGGTAGATATCATGTTAGGATCGTCCGCCTTAGATAGCTTTAACTGGGATTGCATGATAGATAGGTTGATCGTGTGTTTCGGTAGTCTTGTGGTGAAACCGGATTCCTAGGACGTTTGTCTCATCGTTAGAACCCAAGTAGTTTAGTTACTTTCAGTATTTCATTCCTTATTCACCTTCTTTCGTTAGCAAGTTTGATTCGTAGTTCGGGTTTAGGTAGTGTTGCGTAGTCTCTGTGGGATCGACACCTAAAATACTACACACGTGCCGTGCACTTGCGGGTAGATTAGGTTATATTTAACTCTGATACGCATCAAGTTTTTGGCGCCGTTGCCGGGGACTATTGTCAACGCGTCTTAGATTCGAACCTAGAGTCCTTCTTGCTTTGTTTTTATTTTTGTTTTCTTTTCTTTCGTTCCTTCTACGTAAATTGTTCTTTGTTTGTCCTTTGCAGAACTTTCAGGTCGACAAAAGATGGATAATCAGAACGGCAATGGACAGATGCAATTACAGGCTCCTCCACCACGTCGTCTAAGGGATTACGTGGTGCCGAACATGAACAACGTGCAAACGGCCATAAGGATGCCTGCTGTTGCAAGAGAGCAATTCGAGATTAAGCCAGCAATGATAAATATGCTTTATCAGAAGCAATTCATGGGTGGAAACCATGAGGATCCACATCAGCACCTCAGAGATTTCCTCGAACTTTCAGGTACGTTCAAAATTCATGGAGTCTCTGAGGATGCAATCTTGCTGCGTCTTTTCCCTTTTTCAATTGGGGGAAAAGCGAAAGCTTGGTTGCAATCACTCCCCGCGGGATCTATCACCACTTGGGATCAGCTCTGCACACTGTTCCTTTCACGTTTCTTTTCTCCGAGCAAGACGATTCAGATGAGGGGGGAAATCACGACATTCAGGTGCAGAGATGGAGAAACGCTATTTGAGGCGTGGGGTAGATTCAAGGATCTTCTACAGTCATGTCCACACCATGGACTTGAGCAGTGGTACGTTATCCAAACTTTTTATAATGGAATTTCAGATGAGCACCGCATGAGGTTGGATAACGCTGCCAGAGGATCATTCATGGATCTGAGCGTCGAGGAGGCATTTGAGCTGATTGATAACCTCGCCATGAACCACACCATGTGGTCCACTCCAAGAGGTATGCCTAATAGCACTCGTCGTTTATATGAGCCTAACCAGAATAGAGCCATGGGTAATGCAGCGAATGCTATGTACTGTGCGAATTGCGGAGATACGGACCATGTAGCGTATCAATGCACAGTACATGAGGATTACGAACATATGAATTATGCCCAGCAGCAAGGCAACACGCAATTCGGGAACACCTACAACCCGAATTGGAGGAATCACCCGAACTTGTCATATCGAACAACTCAACCGGTGAAGTATTCGGGGTTTCCACCAAGGCAGAATAATTTCCAGCAAAACAACCAACAACTCCAGCAAGCACAGCAAGCTCCGCAAGCCTCTCAACCCTCTCAAGCACCTTCATCAAACTTTGAGGCAGTGATGCTTGAATTTGTCAAGGATCACAAGGAGCAACAATCGATTCAGACCAAATTCAACGCAGATGTGGGGACAGCGATTAGTGAGCTTAAAACTCAAATGGAGTCTCTGAGCACTCATGTGAAGATGTTGGAAAACTCCATAGCACAACAGGCCGCCTCATCTTCTCGGAATCCCGGACAGCTTCCCGGTAAGCCCGATCTTAACCCGAGAGAGCATGTGAATGCTATTTCTGTGTGCAGCGATGATGAGGATGAGAATCCGCCCTCAAATGTGCGAGGGGATGCTGCTGGTACGTCCATGGATAGAGGAAGAGGTAAGGTTGCGATTATGGAAGGAGTCGAACCAGATTTAGATAAGCCATACGTTGCTCCTCCGGCGTACGTACCTCCGATACCGTATCCTCGACGATTGGTAAGCAGTAAGAACCAAGAGAAAGTGGGCAGATCTATAGAAGGTCTCAAGAAGCTAGACATCAACATGCCATACGTGGAAGCAGTCCAAAAGATGCCTAATCGTGAGGTAATGACCAAAGAGAAGCACACCGAAGAGAACGAGACTGTAGCACTTACCGAGGAATGCAGTGCAATTCTTCAGAACAAGCTGCCACCTAAGTTGAAGGACCCCGGAAGCTTTTCCATTCCATGCACAATAGGTAACCTCGATATCGATAATGCTTTGTGTGATTTAGGGGCAAGCGTGAGTATCATGCCACACACAGTTTTCAAGCGGATGGAGTTTGGGAACCTTAAACCGACGAAGATGTCTCTACGCCTCGCGGATCGTACGGTAAGACATCCGGTGGGAATCATTGAAAACGTTCCCACCATGGTAGGTAAGCTTTGCATTCCCACTGATTTTGTTGTACTTGAGATAACGGAAGACACTAGGACACCTATTATTCTTGGTAGGCCGTTCTTAGCTACTGCAGGTGCGACGATAGACGTACAACAAGGAAAGTTGTCCTTACGTGTCAAAGACGAAACGATTGAATTCATCCTGCCCAGCCCCATGGACGAATCACCACTCAAGGAGTCTTGCTTTACAGTAGATTCGCTGGACGAGTTAGAGAAAGACACGCACGATCAAGTAAGTGTTTCCGATTCTCTTTTACGGTATTTGACACGAGTTGGCGACAATGCAGGATTTGCGGACGAAAGAGCTGAGATGTACACGAAATTCATGAGTGCAATTACAGCACTAGGAGACGCCCCACATGAGGAGATACCACGTGATATGCATGCTGATTTCATAGCGGAGAAAGCATTCGAGCTTGAGCCCGACCCGCCGCCTTATTCTCGGTATGAGTACGTTGATTCCGATAACATATATCCTGCTGTTTTAAATGGTAACATGAGTGCAGATGAGATGAGAAGACAGCCCACACGCGTGAAGAAGCGTAAGAGGCTCAGCTCTTCAATATGTATGTACGGGAATTATAGGGAGGACAGCCACGAACCTTCACTCGAAATTCAAAGGAGGCTGCACCCGCACTTGCACGAGGTAATGGAAAAAGATGTCATTAAACTTTTCAACGCAGATACCCCTTATCCAACCTTGGACAGCGAGCAAGTGAACCCCGTGCATGATGTGCCTAAGGGATGGCACGATAAGAAGACCCTACCTCATGACTTCCAATCAGGTGATTTCGTTCCACTTTCTAATTCTCGACCTAAGTCTTTCTCGGGCGACCTACTGCCTTGTTGGTCTGATCCTTTTCAGGTACGAGATGTGGAACTATGGAGTGATGCGGGTGACACGTTCAACGCCAATGGACAGCGGCTTAAGCTCTACCAAGCCGCTCAACCGATCGAAAGTGGAAACTCCATTTCCCTTTCCGATCCACCCGTCGCGCACGCATGAGGAATGGAGACGTCAAAGCTTTATGACGTTAAATAAGCGCTTTCTGGGAGGCAACCCAGCTGTTTGTTTTTACTTTTCATGTTTAAGACTCGGTTATTTAATTTCCATAAAAAAAACAAAACAAAAAAAATAACACCACAAATGTGCTTCACTTCCTTCATCCTCCATCGGAGCTTCACGTCGAGGACGCCGTTCAATTCAAGTCTGGGGGAGCAGCTCACGTTTTTCAGGTGATTTCGTTTCATTTTCCTTTGATTTTTAGTTTTTAGGTTATTTTTGCGATTTTTAGTTTGTTTTTGTTTTCATTGAGTCAGAGTCGTCCCAAGGCACTTGTCCGGTGCCACGTTTTGAGATGAACCCTGAACTTAGGAATGCTTAAGAGGTTGACCTTTTCCGTTAGACTTTGCATGATTGAGCTAGGTTTTCCTATGCGTTAGAGCTTATTAGTCGGCTGAAAAACAATAGGTCGTAGTTCTTGGGAATCCTAGTGTTACTTGTGGGGATGTTTAGACGAGGTTGCTAGGCTGGTCTGTCGTTTATTTTCTCTACCCAGATGGTCATACTTCGTGTAGACGACACTTTACTTTGGTTACATTGAGGATCATTGGATCATATAAAATCGAGCTTGTTTTGCAGATTAAAAAGCGCACACTAACACTCCGCTGTCGATAGAAATAGTGCCTAATAAGCATGATCAAAAATCGATATGAGTGCATCGACCTTGTTACTCCTTCGGTGGCTCGGGTCTAAGTGGTGGGTTGGCGATCATCTTTCTACGTCCTAAGGGCAAGGCACAAAAAGCCACCTACTCCGCTGCACTCTTACACGAGATGCATGAGTATACCGTCATCGGTAGTCTGGGTCTAAGTAGAGGCTGGGTCCCTTCAAATCCGACGTCCTAGAAGCCTAGTGTGTATGCAAAGAAAAAGAAGAAAAGAAAAGAAAAAAATGGAAAAGAAAAAAATAAAAGAAAACAAAAGAAAGAAAATTCATAAAAAGAATAACAAAAAGAAGAAAAAGAAAAAGAAAAGAAAAAAGAAAGGAAGAAGCTCGGAAAGAAAGAAACAAGTATCCTCGGTTGACCTAGGTTTAGCATAGTCTGAAGTCTTGTCTGGTGGAGGGAGTTACGGTAGCGTGTCTAGTCTCCTTTGATTTACTTTCTTATGGGTAACCGTGGTGGACCTAGGATTAAGGCTGAAAACTCGATTAGGCCGAATTTGCTCTCGATTTGCTAGTTGATCGGTTAGGTTCGCTTTAGCGGTATTTCTAGGAGAAGGGGAATTCTCGTATTTTTCACACCCCATGTATTCCACGTTTACGTTTGCTTAGGGACAAGCAAACATTCAAGTCTGGGGGATTTTGATCATCTCGTTTTCATACGTATTTCTTGCACGATTTAGGAGACGTTTTTGATACATATGTGATGTTTTACGTATGATTCCGTATCCGTTTTACTTGCTTTCGTGCTTTTCATGTTCTTACAGGTTTTTACGCGTATTTGGACTATTTTGGAGCTAAAGGAACATGCACGGAGCTAAGGAGCAACTTTGGGGATCATCACGGGACAAACGGGACGAGATTGAGCATGGAAAAGCCTCACCCGGTCGGGCACAACCCTTGCACGATCGGGCAAAACCTACGGCCAATTGTGTGGACCATTTAGCACGACTCGGGCAAGCATTTAGGACCATTTTGCCTTGTGCCCGAGCGGGCACACATGCCATGCCCGATCGGGCACCATTCCAGCACCACAGGACGCGCACGAACTGCCCTAGCCGCACCCGAGCGGGTACACTCATTACCCGAGCGGGTAGCGGCCCGAAACCTCCCAAAACTTAAGTAAACTTAACTTAAAACATAAGGGAACTCGTGGGGCAATTAGGGCAACAATTGGACCGACTTAGGAGGCTTAAAAGGAGGCAAAAAGACGTGATTACAGCAAGCTTACAGAGGAGAACAATTCAGCGAAGTTAGAGCAGATTCTTGCGAGGAGATAAGCGAGGAGCATTGGAGATCAAGCACCGCCACTTCGGTTTTGTTTGGTTTTTATGTTCCTTAGACTTTCTACTATGTTTATGTTTCTTTACAGACGCATGAGCGAGTAGTTTGTTTTTTCTAGGAGAAGGGATTAGTCCTTGGCTATCCCGAGACCGCTTTTGATCTATTTTGAATGCATCTTCCCGTTTTAGTTCATCTATTCTTTATCTGAGTTCTTGAATTTACTTGTGTTTGCGATGGCCACGTAGATGCATGTGTTAGGGGTTAGGAGAAGGACCGAAAGGAGAATTCTAGTCCTAGAAAGTCAGGTTTAGAACAACCGAGGTTAGGCCACGAAAGTAGGGTAGCAACGGTTGAGGGTGAACGGGCGAATCACAGAGTTTATGGGTTTAGTTCATGGTGTCAGCCACGAAAGTAGGGGGCAACTTGTCTAGATTACGTGTCTATGCCTTGAGAGAGGGTAGATATCATGTTAGGATCGTCCGCCTTAGATAGCTTTAACTGGTATTGCATGATAGATAGGTTGGTCGTCGGTTTTGGTAGTCTTGTGGTGAAACCGGTTTCCTAGGACGCTTGTCTTATCGTTAGAACCCAAGTAGTTTAGTTTACTTTCAGTATTTTATTCTTCATCACCACTCTTTCGTTAGCAAGTTTGATTCGTAGTTCGGGTTTAGGTAGCGTTGCATAGTCTCTGTGGGATCGACACCTAAAATACTACACACGTGCCGTGCACTTGCGGGTAGATTAGGTTATATTTAACTCTGATACGCATCAGAACATCGCATTACATCACCATAGACCTTGCTAATATGTCACTGCACTCTCCGAACAACGGTCCGGATAAGGTCGTTCTTGGTGATGGTAGCGGGCTTAAGATCACATACACCGGTTCTATGCTTCTCCCCTCATCCTCTCGCTCCCTTTCCGTTCAACATGTTCTTTGTGTCCCTCACATTCATAAAAATATTATTTCCCTACGCCAAATTTATAATCACAACGATGTCTCGGTCGAATTCTTTCCGTTTTATTTTCAGGTGAAGGATCTAAAAACAAGGGCACTAATCACCATGGGTGACCTAAAAAACGGTGTGTACGAGTGGCCACAACTCCCTGCTTCACGGCCCAATCTCTCCATCTCGTCTCCAACTGTTTTTTCCACGGTCAAGACCGCTTTGTCCGAGTGGCACTCTAGACTATGTCATCCTTCTCTTGAAGTCCTTAATAAAATCGTGTCCACTTTTTTCCTTCCTTTGTCTCGTCCATCAAGTACATCATTGTCTTGTGAGGATTGTTCAATCAATAAAATGCATAAACATCCATTTCATACCTCTTCAATTGTCTCCAAAAGACCTCTTGATATCATATTCTTCGATGTATGGACATCTCCCATACCATCATTTGATGGCTACAAATATTACGTGATTTTCGTTGATCACTTCACAAGATACACATGGTTCTTTCCTTTGCAACAAAATCTCATGTTCATGATGTCTTCATTCACTTCAAAGCTCTCGGGGAAACAAAATTCCAAACGAAAATTGTCACTCTATATTCCGACAATGGTGGTGAATACATGGCCCTCAAGAACTCTCATCATGGGATATCTCACCTAACATCTCCGCCTCACACCCCCGAACACAATCCGAACGCAAACACCGACACATAGTCGAGACTGGGCTAACTCTTCTCTCCCATGCTTGCATGTCGCTTCAGTATTGGACCTTCTCTCTTGCCACAGCCGTATACCTCATCAATCGCCTTCCCACGTCAGTCCTAAATGTCAAACCTCCCATCGAAACACTCTTCACAGCCACTCCAAATTACTCTAAACTTCGATCCTTTGGATGTCTTTGCTACCCATGGCTTCATACGGACACTACCCACAAACTTGATCCAAAATCTACACCATGCATCTTCGTCGGGTATTCTCTCACTCAAAGTGCATTTGTTTGTCTTCATGTTCCGTCGGCTCAGGTCTTTGTATCTCGTCATGTGGATTTTGTTGAATCTCAATTTCCTTTTCCCCATCTCGTCTGTGTTTCCTCTGTCTCGTCCCTCCTCTATCTCGCCCCTATGTTCCTCCTCTCCCCCCCTTCAAACTTGTTCCAATCCGTGGCCCTCGTACACAAGACGTAACATTGGAGATTTTTCGTTTAGATCCTTTACTAGTGCCCACTGATCCGAGACCACCACTTTCGCCCTCACACGCCACCTCATCCACTGACCCATGTCCAAATCAAACACAAAACACTCACCAAATGTTCACAAGATCCAAAAACCAGATCCCCAAGCCAAACACAAAATTGTCCCTGACCGTAACCCTCCCTAATGACCCGAATATAGATCCGACATGTGTTTCTCAAGCTCTCAAACTTCTGTATTGGCGACAAGCTATGACGGAGGAATTTGATGCTCTTCTTTGCAATGGCACTTGGACTCTAGTGCCCCCGATCCGAGCTACAATATTGTTGTATGTAAATGGGTATTTCGTACTAAACGTCTTTCTAATGGCTCCATTGATAGGTACAAAGCACGCCTTGTCGCGAAGGGGTTTTATCAACGTTCGGGATATGAATATCATGATATCTTCATTCTTGTAATCAAGCCCACCACCATTCGGCTCATCCTAAGTCTCGCTATTACTCAGGATGGGATCTTCGACAACTCGATGTCAACAACACATTTGTCCAAGGTACACACAACGAGGATGAGTATATGGTACAACTACTGGGATTCATTGATCGTGACCGCCCCTCCCACGTGTGCAAACTTTGGAAGGCACTATATGGTCTCAAACAAGCTCCACGAGCATGGTATCATGAACTTCAAACCTTTCTCCTACAGTCAGGGTGTCACAATGCCCTCTCCCACTCGTCACTTTTCATATACCGTTCCAAGGATATCATGATGTTATTTCTTGTTTATGTCGATGACATTGTTATCATGGGCAACCAAGCATGTGAAATTCAGAGGGTGATTAATCTTCTCGCAGCAAGATTCTCCCTCATGGACCTTGGACAACTCTCTTACTTCCTTGGTGTAATGGCTTGCATCTCACTCAACAGAAGTATATCAATGTCATCTTAGGTCTTCACAACATGCTACACACCAAACATGTGTCCACTCTGATGGTCTCCACATCAGCTCTCTCTTCCACCTCGGGCATTCTTGTAGATGATCCGACGGAGTACCTTCAATTCCTTAGCAGCCTTCAATACCTTCTCTTCACGCGTCCGGACATTGCTTATGCTATGAACAAACTTGCTCAACACATGCATCGTCCTACATCCAAGCACTTGCAAGCGGTAAAACGAATCCTTTGTTACCTCGGCGGTACAAAATCCTACGGTGTCACAAGGACAACGCTTTATCTCTTCATGCTTTCTCCAATGCTGATTAGGGATGTGATTTTGATGACTATAGTTCAACTGGAGCACACATTGCGTACCTTGGAAGGCACCCTATCTCGTGGTCCTCGAAGAAAGAACGGTTTGCAGCCAAATATTCAACAGAGGCCAAGTATTAAGAAATCTCTTCCACCACATCAAAGATACAATGGCTCATATCTTTACTCTCGGAACTAGGCATTTCCATGTCGTTCGTTCCCGTTATCTACTGTGATAACGTGGGTGCTACCTACCTATTTGCTAACCCAGTCTTTCACTCTCGGATGAAGCATGTGGCCATTGATTATCACTACATTCGGGGACTTGTTGAAATGAACCAACTCTGCATTTCTAACATGTCATCAGCATATGAACTCGCAGATACACTCAAAAAGCCATTGTCACAGACACGGTTCGATCTCTTACGGGTCAAGATTGGTGTCTCGAACGACACACATATTGCGGGGGCATAATAGAAGGAAATAAAAAATATTTCCTCTATAATATTCTCTCCATTGATTTGGTTTAATTTTCCCCATAACTTTCTCTCCATTGATTTGGTCTAATTTCTCCATTGATTTGGTGAAATTTTCTCCTTGAAATATGCACTCCTATGTAAATATAAACCATGTACCATCTTATGAAAACAATATAATCACATTTGCTTTAAATCTATATCTTAGTGTTTTAGATCATGTTGTTTCTAAAAATTAATTGGGACAAGTTCAAAAATATCCTTCAACTGCTATTAGGACTTTGAGCATTTCTTTTTTTTTAAAAAAAAAGAGAGTTTCAACTTCAAATCTACCCTTAAAATATTGATAAACTCATATTACCTTTGTCCTTTAATTAATCGACAGTTTTACTCTCTCATCCAAAGCACCTCGATTTCCCTCTTTCTTGTAGCGTGGAAATTACTATTCTCCAACACCACATCACATTTGACGTGAGTAGCTTGAAATCGACATCACATTCGCCGAAAATAGGTTGAAATCCTTTGTTGTCAACAAGAAACTTGCAATTAAGCACATTCCACAGAACAACCAGGTATGTATAGTGAGTTTTTCGTGTTTCTATTGTGTTTTTCGTGTTTCTTTTGTGAATTGAATAATCCAAGTGAGTAGTGAGTAATATGTATAGATTTGATGTAGTTAAAACAAATAATATTTATTGAAATGTCAAATGATCGCAATGAGTGACAGTCTCTTTGAGTCGCACGATCGCACTAGGTCACATAGTCATATTGAAACACATGGTCACAGTGGGTCACAGAGTCTCATCCAGTCGCACGGTCGCACTGGGTCAAAGAGTCTCATCGAGTCACACGGTCGCACTGGGTCACAAAGTCTCAAGGATTCGAACGGTCACACTAGGTCACAGTGTCTCATGGAGTCGTACGGTCGCACTGGGTCACAAAGTCATATTGAAACACATGGTCACACTGGGTCACAGATTGTCATCGAGTCGCACAGTCGCAATGGGCCAGTTGCACGGTCGCACTGGGTCATAGAGTCATATTGAAACACATGGCCGCATTTGGTTAAAGATTGTCATCGAGTTGCACGGTCGCAGTGGGTCACAGAGTCTCATCGAGTCACATGGTCGCATTGGGTCACAGAGTCTTATCGAGTCGCACAGTCGCACTCGGTCACAGAGTCATATTGAAACACATGATTGCACTGAGTCACAGAGTCTCATCGAGTCGCACGGTCGCACTAGGTCACACAGTCTTATTGAGAAACACGTGGTCGTAATGGGACATAGAGTCTCATCGAGTCATACGGTTGCACTGGGTCACAGAGTCTCATCGAGTCGTATGGTCGCACTAGGTCATAGAGTCATTTTGAATTTGAAACACATGGTCATAGTGGATCGCATAATTTACCTTTTTTACGTTTTTGTTACAGTATAATAGATTCGGTGGATGAGAAAATCACACTGATTTATTTTTTGTATGATGGTAAACAAGAAATAATGTAAATGGAGAATCTAATTGGGTTGGTAGAGTTCAGGAAAACCAGAGAGTATTTTTCTATAGTTCGCCAATTAGTCTGACATACCAACAACTTATTGATGAGTTATGCGCAGAGATGGTGGTGGAAAAAATATTACGAACTTGGAGTTAAGCTATTTGCCCAATATTTGTGAAAATAGGAAGCCGACATATATAATGAATGACAAACATCTTATTTGTTATCTATTTGATCGTATCAGAGGAATTCGATCACTGTTGTATATGGAGATAGAATCAGTAAATGTGAAGTGTGAAATGGAAATTGAGAAGGAAGTTGAACCTCTAATTACTGCTTTCGGAAGCATTGCTAGAGAAGGTGAGGATGGATGTGTTGTAGATTATGATGACTATGTTATTATAGGTTTAAATAACAGAATTAGAGTTGGGAGTAATCCGACAAAAACAGTAAATATTATGGATTCGGATAATTCTGATAGTGAAAATACCAGTGGATTAAGTAAGATGGTGGTTGTGCTATGAATGTAGTAGTTGATGAAGTTGTTTGTGGCAGTAATAAAGCTGATATTGATGTGCCAACAAAGCATAAGGATGGTGATGGTGAGAATAATTTGGAAATGGTAGTTTACGAGAAGGCAAACAATAAAAATAATATCTTCAAATTCGAAGATGGATTGCAATTTAAAATCAGGCAAGAGTTTGATAGCAAGAAGGATGTAAATGCATTTGTAAGGAAGGCTTCAATTGAAGTTTGTTTTAGATATAGAACATTGAGTTCTGATTTGAAGGTGTAGGAAGTACGGTGAAAGTTTGCCGAAAGTAGTTTCAAATGGAATTTATGTGTGGCAACAATCCTGATTTCCAAACGGTCTAGTGTGAGAACACACTATCCCATTCATAACTATTCACCTGTATCTAAATCGACAGAAGCTACAAAGTGTACAATGCAACTGGTTAAGGATTATTTGAAATGAGGAATATGCTGAGAAATATGAAACACCTCCAGCAAATGAATTGTTGGCTCGTGTAAAAGCAAAGTATGATGCCAATGTCTCGTATTTGATGACATTAAGAGGTAAATGTAGTTATCAAAAGGAGATTCTTGGTAATGACTTTGAACATTATATGAGGTTTCCAGGGTGGTTGAACATGTTTACAGAAAGAAATCCCAGATCTGTCGCAAATCTTCAGCTGGACAATGTTGGGACAAGCTTCAAATACCTTTTTATGGCTGTCGCAACGGCTTTAAGAGGATATAAATACATGCGTAAAGTGGTTGATGTTGATACAACATTTCTAATAGGAGTGTACAAGGGAGCATTGATCATGGCGACCACACAAGATAATGAATATCACCAATATCATTTCCCTTATGGAATAGTCGATAGAGAGAAGGACAAATCATGGACGTGGTTTATGTCAAGGTTGAAAGAGGTGATACCAGATGGACGTGATGTTGTTCTGATACCTGATCGCCATAAAATCTTGATAAAAGTAGTCAAATAAGTGTACACAAAAGCTGATCATGGTTTTGGTGCACGTCATATATCAAAAAATATAAAGAGCTACGTCAATAAAGTGGAAGGTAGAAAGAGTTCAACGGGTGATATTGTGGCGGAAATATTCTTCAAATGTGCAGCAGCAACACAATGAACGAATTTGAAGTCTATTTAATGATTTGAAGGCTAGGTACAAATATGATCTTTGTGACTTTTATTACTATTGTGACCTTTGTGACCATTTTGACCTTTGCGCAGGTATCCTAATATTACAAAGTATTTGGAGAAAGAGGAACTTGATCCTGTTAAATGGGCAAGATCACATTTAGGGGTGAAAGGTTCAATTTATTAACCACTAATGGCACCAAGTCAATAAATTCAATGTTGAAGACATAAAAAAAGTTTTCGACCCTAGGGCTTTTAGATTTTTTTTTTTTGGAAGAGAGAGTGAAATGATTCAATAGGTATAGGTTGGAAGCAACTAGTGGTGATGATTCTCAAAAGCTGATACCTTACGTTGAGAAAACGTTACATGAACGATTTATGAGGTTATTGAATTGAACAGGTTGAGTGATGAGTATGAAGTGAGAAATGAGATAGGTAGAAGATTTGTAGTGAGTCTTCAAAAAACAACGTGAAACTGCAAAATGTTTGATGTGGATAAGTATCCATGCAGTCATGCAATTGCGGTCACACATAAGGTTGGTAAAGGTCACAAGATACCATAACTATGTGCAACATAGTACCTATGGGAGACATGGTGTTTGGCTTACCAAGAAACCGTGTATCCGGTTCCTGATTGTAGTGATTGGAACATTCCTCCTCAATATTCTGCAGTTAAGGTTCTACCTTCTGTGTTGTCTGAGAAAAGGCAAGGGAGGTCTAAAGAGAATCGTTATCCTGGACCTGGTGAAACTCGAGAAAAACCCCATCTTCGACAAGACAAACAGATTCAAATGCCAACATCACTGACAGTATTTGGAACATGACAACAGAAATAACGACAACTTCCAAAAAAAAGAGAAAGGTTTGTTAGTTTGTAATACTATATTATTTGTATTATGAGTTTGAATATTATATTGTTTGTATTATTTGGACTAAACCTTGGTGACTTTCATCATTATAATTTAATAAATTATTTAATTTCACATCTTTTTCTCTCATTGACATTTAATCACTATTGTGACCTTTGTGACTCAAACGACCCATGCGACTCAAACGACCGATCCGACCCTTGCGACCCTTCCAATTCATGGGATCCAAGTGACCCATATGACACTTGCGACTAGTCATTTCGATGTCAGACTCGTGTCTTTTCGAATGCAAGCTATGCCTTTTTTTCGAATGCCACACTCATGATCCATGTGACCCTTGCGACACGTCGTTTCGGTGTCAGACTTCTGTCTTTTTGACACTCTATGTCCATTCATCTCTGTTACCCTTGTATAAAAAGGTTCATCAAGTTCTCTAAGTCTTACCATCTCACAAATTTGAGATGACATTGAATCGGGAGAATCCCATCTCTCTCCTCTCTTCGTCTATGTCTCTAACCCTAAATTCTCTTAAAAATCCTTGTGACATTTGTGACCTTCGTAATGAAGGTCTCATGGTGAACGCAGGGCATCGTGCTGTCTATGTGTCACTCAAGGTATTGGTAATCGTCGGACTCGATCTCTATCCAGATACACACAAGTCCTTACAAAGTGGGTGGAGGCCATTGTGTTGTATGTGCATTACATAAGGTCTTGATAATCAGCAGACTCAAACATCATGTTGTATCCGCACTATTAAAGGTCAGGGTTGCAGGTGATCTTGCAGACGGTGTAGATTAAACTCAACAAATTTGACTTTTGTGACCTTTGTGACCTTATGTAACCTTTTTCATTTCTTTTTTAACCTATGTGACCATTTGCAACCTTCTTTTTGTTTCCCTTTTTGTAATATTTGTGACAAATGTCAATCATTATAAATAAATCCATATTTAAACGTTGACAATGTCATATTTTGCATCTATTATTCGTAATTACATGAAATCCATAAAATTGTTGACCCTCAAATGCCATCAAGAAGAATGAACAAATTATAATCAATTTAAATGGGAACTTATCCAACTCATGCGATCCAATATGACCCTTGTACAAACATTAATTAGAATAAATTAGAATCAAGTTTAAACGGGAACCCATCCGACTCATGCGATCCAATATGACCCTTGTGCGACCCTCGATTACATTAAATTAGAATCAAATTTAAATGGGAATCCATCGGACTCATGCGACCCAATATGACCCTTGTGTGAGCCTCAATTGGATTAAATTAGAATCAAATTTAAAAGGGAACTCATCCGACTCATACGAACACATATGACCCTTGTGCAACCCTCAATTGTATTAAATTAGAAAAAAGTTTAAATGGGAACCCATCGGACTCATGTGACCCAATATGATCCTTGTGCGACCCTCAATAGGATTAAACTAGAATCAAGTTTAAACAGGAACCCACCCGACTCATATGACCATATATGACCTTTGTGCGACCCGCAATTGGATAAAATTAGAATCAAGTTTAAATGGGAAGCCATCCGACCAAATGTGACCCTCTCAATTGGAATAAACTAGAAAGACTCAAGCCATGCGACCCATGCGATCCATGCGACCCATGTGACTCTTGTGACTCGTCTTTGCAATGTGAGACTCCTGTCTTCTGACCAATGTGACCCTTTCGACCCATCTGACTCTTGTGACTCGTCGATTCGATGTCAGACTCTTATCTTCCAACCCATGTGACCCCTTTGACCCATGTGACTCTTGTGACTCATCGTTTTGTTGTCACACTCATGTCTTCCAACCCATGTTATAAGTCTATGTCTATGTCTCCTCTCTTAGTCTACGTTTCTAACCCTAAATTCTATAAAAAAAAGTATTTGTGACCTTCGTCACGAAGGTAACATGGTGGACGCAGGGCATCGTACTGTCTATGTGTTACTCAAGGTCTTGGTGATCAGCAGACTAGGTCTCTATGCAATCACTCACGAGTTGCATAGGTGATCTAGGTGACGGTGTTGGATCACTCTTGAAATATAACTAGAAGACGAAGTACATGGCAGGATATAACTCTATATTTCAATATCAAACAAGAGAAAAACAGAAGACTAGAAGACATAGTACATGGTAGGAGATAACTTTAGGCTAGTGAACTATCTTTCTAGTAGAAATAGAATGTGTGCAGAGTCTTTGCTTCATGCTTCTTGTATTGACATTAAGAATCAATGTAGACAATAAAATCAATAATATCAACATTTGAAATGTATTATTTTGATTGGTTATTGTTTTTTCATACTTATAAATTCATAAATTCGTCGAGTTCGCATCTATTGATCCATATATACGACAAAACGACCCACACAACCCATGCAACCCTAAATTGGAATTAATTAGTTTGACATTGTAAATAAATTTAACCATTAATTGGGCCGATTCAATAAATTCAACATTGATGATGTCAAAAAAGTTTTTGATCCTAGGGCTTTTAGATATTTGTTTGGGAGAGACAGTGGAATGGATAAATAAGTACAGGTTAGAAGCAACTACTGGTGATGATTCTCAAAAGTTAACACCTTATGTTGAGAAAATGTTACATGAACGGTTTGGATAGACATCCAAGTATGAGGTTATTGAATGGAACATGCTGAGTAATGAGTATGAGGTGAGAAATGAGATGTGTAGAAGATTTATAGTGAGTCTTCAAAAAAGAACATGCGACTGAAAAATGTTTGATGTGGATAAGTATCCATGCAGTCACGCAAATATAGTCATATATAAGGTTTGTAAAGGTCACAAGATACCCGAACTATGTTCAACATACTACCTACGGAAGACATGACATTTGGCTTACCGAGAAACCGTGTATCCGGTTACTGATTGCAATGATTGGAACATTCCTCCTCAATATTTCGCAGTTACGGTTCTACCTCTTATGTTTGTTGAGAAAAGGAAAAGAGGGAGGCCTAAAGAGAATAATTATCCTAGACTCGGTGAGGCTCGAAGAAAAAACTCCATCTTCGTCGAGACAAACGAGTGTAATGCCAGCATCATGGACAGTGTTTGGAACGTGACAACCGTGACAACGTCAACTGTAAAAAAAAAGGTTTGTTAGTTTGTAATATCATATTATTTGTATTATTAGTTTTTAATATTATATTATGTGTATTATTTAGACTAAACCTTGGTGACTTTTGACATTATAATTCAATAAATTCTTCAATTCACATCTATTTTTCCTCATTGACGTTTAAGCCCTATTATGACTTTTGTGACTCAAGCGACCCTTGAGAACCTTACTACCATTGTGACCTTTCTGACCCAATGGGACCCATGTGATCCTTGGGACTAGTCGTTTCAAAGTCAGACTCCTATCTTCTCGAATGACAACTATGCATTTTTTCGTATTCCACACTCATGAGCCACGTGACCCTTGCGACTTGTCGTTTCGATGTCAGCCTCCTATCTTTTCGACACTCCCTCTCCATCCATCTCTATTACCCTATATTAAAAGATTCATCAAGTTTTCTAAGTCTCACCATCTCACCCATTTGAGATGAGATAGAATCGGGAGAATTCTATCTCTGTCCTCTCTTCGTCTACGTCTCTAACCCAAAATTCTATGAAAAACTGTGTACCTTTGTGACCTTGTCATGAAGGTCACATGGTGGACATAGGGTATCGTGTATTCTATGTGTTACCGAACAAAAAAAGCAGAAGACTGGAAGACGGAGTACATGGTAAGAGATAACTCTCGGCTAATGAACTATCTCTCTAGTGGAAATAGAATGCGTGCAGAGTCTTTGTTTCATGCTTCTGTTATCGACATTAAGAATCAATGCAGACAATAATATCAATAATATCGACATTTGAAAAAATGTTAAATGTATTATTTTTATTGTTTTTGTCCTTTCATCCTTATAAATCCATAAATTCACCGAGTTCGCATCTATTGATCCATATATACAACCAAGGGACCCATACGACCACCAATTGGCATGAGTTTCTGTTTGACGTTGTAAATGTATTATTTTGATTGGTTTTTGTCCTTTAATCCTTTTAATACATAAATTTGTCGAGTTAGCATCTATTGATCCATATATGCGACCAAACGACCCATGCGACCCGTTTCTTTTTAAAATGCCATTATCGAAATATTTACGTGTTAGATGTCTAATTAAGAATCAATGTAAACAATAATATCAATAATATCGACATTTGAACAAATGTTAAATGTAATTTTTTTTTGAAATTTTCTCAAACTCATCTGAAGGATTCTTAAAACACTACTATCACTTTTGAAACACGTGCATTGATTCGTCCTACACTTTTTGAGACACATGGTTCAACATCCATTTTAACCATTTACTGACGTCGTAAATGTATTATTTTGATTGATTTTTTTGTCTTTGAATGCTTATAAATCTAAAAATTCGTCAAGTTAGCATCTATTGATCCATATATGCTACCCATGAGACCCTCAATTGGCATTAATTATTTTGACATTGTAAATGTATTATTTTGATTTCTTTTTGTCCTTTAATCCTTATGAATCCATAAATTCGTTGAGTTAGCATCTATTGATCCATATATGCGACCAAGCGACCCATGCGACCCTCAATTGGCATAAATTAGTTTGACGTTGTAAATGTATTATTTTGATTAGTTTTTGTCCTTTAATCCTTATAAATCCATAAATTCTTCGAGTTTGCATGTATTGAACCATATATGCGACCAAATGACCCATTTGATACTGTAAATGTATTATTTTAACCATGCGACCCATAAATTAGTTTGATGTTGTAAACGTATTATTTTCACCAAATTTCCCACCGAACGTTTCACCAAAATTTCAAAAAACATAACAGTGTGTTCAAAGTTGGTCACAGCCTTTCTCTTCCGTCGATTCGATGTCAGGGTCCTGTCTTTTCGATTTCAGTCGTTCCCCTTTTTCA